>JAWQRO010000423.1:0-39270 GCA_033557835.1 Helochares maculicollis
CTAACAAATTGGGGTGGGAGGTACTGCCTTACCCACCATACTTGCCCGATATTGCACCCACGGATTACCATTTATTCCGATCACTGCAACATTGTCTTAGTGGCAAAAAATTAGAAAATTTTGATGAGGTCCAAAATGTTATCTCGACATATTTTACAGAAAAACCGGTTGATTTTTACCTCTCCGGCATTGAAAATTTGTAAACTAGATGGAAAAAGTTTGTTGATAACGACGTTTGTTGATTAGAAACGAAAACTTGTTAAAAATGTAGTCGTGTAAGTTTAACTTAAGAAAACATTACTTGCTGATCCCCCTAATGTTTTCGCAAAGATTATTAAAGTAACACAATATAAATTTTAAGTCAGCTTATTAGAAAACAGTGTTTTCAATATTCCAGGATGTAAAAGTTGATTATCTTTAATTGAGAGATATAGTTCTAATTGGATGATTAAATGTTTGTCTGGAAGAGAGATTTTAATAGTGTACACAGTCTCCTGCATCTTTAAAATAACAGGCACTAAATTCCTTCATATTTGTCTCTAAATATGATCAAACATTTACAAAGTACGTGCATTTATGAGAATTATTAGTTTAGGAAAAAAATTATAAGCCAATTTCCATTTGTATCATCAGCAATTCATAAAATATACGCCGTCTGATCAAAGCAAGAGCACAGTAATTACCGGCAAACCGCCCCAATGTATATTTTATTTTTACTTAGTCTAGTTGGAATACTTACCGATAGACGTAACAAAACAAACTTTCGTATGTTAATTAGAACTATATAAACAAAATTATTATGTCAATTTAGCTTTATTCTAAATATATAAGAACTTCGTCCGATTTCAAACCAATCAATTTGTCAAGCTCTATTTTTACAAGCTCCTTCTACAATAATTTGTAATGTAATGCATTTGTGTTAATTCTCAAAGGGAAACAATTGTAATTTGTCTTAGGGCTAAAATTAACATGAGATAATTTTGTCATATTCATTTTATATACAGTTGCATATAGTGTCAGTGGCTTCTTATTCTCAGCTAATTACTTCTCCCGCTTAGCTCCCTGCTGCGTTTGGGTAGTGTATTTCTCTAAAAATAAATATAGCCGATATATCAAATAGCCTGGACGGCAAGAGACAATTAATTCGTTAAATACTGTTTAAATATTGAATATTTTTCCTAGCAAGAAACTATTAACAGCTTGGAAAAAGTGATGGTGGGGTAGCACCCATTCTGGTGAATACCGTTGGTGTTAGTGAATTACCGATTCCTGTTCCTGTAATTAAGGCAACGTGTTTTGTGCAAATGATTGAGCATCATTCTGAAATACTAACCCGCCTTTGTATAAATGGTTTGATTAGGTCTAACAAAGTTGTAACGGATAGTTTGAGAAATGGACTCCTCAAACACACCATCATTGTGCTTTGGCATATATTGTATACCCCGCCGAATATTTGCGGTTGTGATAGAAAATACATTTTTTATCACATATTGTTTTACGATTTTATGATCAGGTAGTACTTGAAAACAAGCTCCGAGGTTACTATTTAAAGCGGTGGTTAAATACATGCGGGAAAAATAATACTTTTTTTTCTCACTGATTTGTTTCAATTGTTGAAATAGTAACATTAAATCTTCAGCTTGGTGTTATTCATCTTAGACACAGATCTTTTCTGCCGCACATCTTGATAGGGGGTATTGTCTGCAATGTGTTTTTGTATGATGAAACATATTTTAAAAATAACACGATTTCCTCGGGGTTTAACAATATCTGCTCTGATATTTCGAAATCAAAGTATGAATTTGAAGAAATATTGTTGTACGGTCACAATAAAAGATCGTCGACAAGGAACATTTTATACATAATGATCTAATATCAGATTTTGCAATGCTAAATTTTGAACCATTTACTAATATATTAAAACATGAACATTATATAACCAAATCAAGTTTATTTTGCTTAGAAATTGAATTTTACTGCATTACAACATAAATGTTAATACAAATGCAAATACATAATTAAATACCAGTGCTAATATACTTAAGAACAATAGTAAATGTCACTCTACTGATTTGCATTATAATCTTAATTGCATTTGCTATATTAAAACATTCTAAAACAACACCACACTTCAATCAAAATTGATATTTAAACAAAACAAACATAACAGAAATAATGAAACACTTCAAACCGTAGAAAATTTATTTAAGCCCTCGACACGATCGACAAATAAAGCAACAGTTCTTCTTGATAAAGTCGTTGGATAAAACATAACCCTACTAATTCGATGTTGTTTTTCCGGATAGTGTATTGTTTGACAGATATTGCGTAAAAGGCTCACGCCAACATATCTCAAGAGGGTTAAAGTTATAGAGATGCTGGGACACTTCCGCCAAAGTTTCCTGGAATTCTATGTCTTTCACTTGGCTAACTTGTTAACAAATACTGCGTTCACGTTGCCCTTTAGGGACCTTCTAATCTATGCATTAATATCTCACGGAATATCAAGAAAAAACTCGTATTCTTTTATCCACTGTCAACGCAAGCATTTTGTGAATTTCTTACTCCGTTGAGTGGTGACAAGTTAGCAAACACCATTTGACTTTCAATCGATTTTGAGATTGAAAACCAGATTGTAATTAGGTCCCAATACCGCGCATTCCACTCCTGATAATGGAATAAAGCTCGCTGTAATCAAACTGGTTCGATAGTGCAACCAGCAACTGCATATTTCACTTGATCTCATTCTACCAATCGGATTGCGTTTAAACAGCCGAAACAAATTCGTTTGTCACGATGTAGAGCGAACCAGTTCTCTGAGTATCAAATTTATATAATCATTTCCTCCATAATTTTCTTAAACAGCTTTCATAAACATTACCAACAATAAAATTAATTGTTATAACGTCCCATTGCAGCGAGAAAAGCGAGTCAACCCTTTCGTTTAATTATCTAACCTTCTTAATAAAGAAATGAACACAATTGCGGTCATATTCTTGGATGGCGTTTCCTTTGGACACCAAGCCCAGAACATATTTTCTTGGAATTATTTTCACGACCCTTTTCAGATTGAAAATGGTTTGTATTACGGCTTTCGTCTTTTCATTTGGTTAACGTTTATCAATTAACTGAAAACGTCATGTCATGCCACTTACGAATTTTGAAAATTTGAGGGCGTCTCGAGGTCTCAGGAAGTGTATTGACTATAACTAATACTAATATTAAATATTTGTTTATCGTGAGCGGGTTAAACAACCTTTCAAGATGTCATCGCTCTGCTAATTTAACATGCTGAATAGACAGGAGGATATATTGGCTTTGGCGAGCTGTCCTTAAGTTACCTTCCGCATTCATAAATCATGTGAATATCGAATATTACCCCCTCTTAAGTGAATTAGTAAATTTTCGCAGTCGCAGGATCAGAAACCCTTGTCAGGGTATTAACACGCTCACTCTTATGACGTTCTCGTATTAGAAAATGATTAACGATATCTATACGTGAAAACTAGTCTTTAAGTTGAAATTTAGGTTCCACTCTATTTTATAATTAACTTGAAGAAAAATATAACGATACACTTTACTGCAGCTTCTAAGATTAAAAACCTTGCTAAATATTATTAAAAAAAAATGTTCTTTTCCTGAGTATTATTTATGAATTGCAATTATAAATCAACTAAAAAACTTTTAACAAAACTAATTATTTGACATAGTTTTGATACTATAATAAAATATAATTTTCAGCTAACATGCAGCAACCACTATAAAATATCAGGTTTATCTTATTAATAAATTTAAATTTTCCTTAAATACATCCCGTGGAAGGAGAAAATTGTTTTCTGCGAAAATCCTCATAATCTGACAGCTTAATCCATCCCTGCATGCGAAGCCTCGTCCTTATATTTGGGGTAATAAAATTTTCTCGTAGGCCATCAACTAATAATTTTCCGGAATCGCAAAACTCTGCGGAACATATAAATAAAACATGAACACAGAGGCAAAGTCGCCAACTTTGTCATTTAAATTTTCATTAATATTTACTTTGATTGCAAAATAATTTAATAACAACAGTTTCCAGAAAATTATTTTGCTGGTTAGTTTTTAGACGTTTATAGAGTTAGCAGTTGGCAAATTTAAAATGTTTCGGGTCGTTTTGCCGCATTTTTAACTTAATAGAAAATTTCTCCTTTGTGGAAGTTTTCCCGGTGGTAGCCCGTTTACAGCGCAAGATGAATGCAATAATATACATTTAAACGTATATTTGCATTTTAATGGGTTCATATTTCTGGCTATAAACTTGTTCAGCTTTCTATTGTGCATGCACAAGTGCTGTTATTAATAAAAAGTGCAATCAGTTTTTATACTACTGCATTGTTTAATGTTTCCAACTTTGAAATTATAAACCGCTGCTCTTTTATACCTAACAAAGATTGAAACTCATTTCTTCAATACAAAACTATCCTAAAATTTTACGTCGACATTAATCTAGATAAGTTAATAGATGCCAAGAGTTTTATTGAAGGCATAAATAAATAAGAAATATTATCGTATAAACTGATTCTAATTTCCCTCAATTTGCTCGCATGCTAACTCTCGCTCCCCAATATATATTTTTTTGATGTCTGCATTTAATATTATTTTATATCTCCCAGAAATACGATTGCTTTTTATTTTTACGACTTGACGCCGGATACATAAACAGTCAGCGTTGTCGTTTCAATTTTTAGCCAATACCGAAATCTAGTCGTCGTAAAAAGGGGGTGTTAAATGTAGTAAACACGTAAGCGTGGCATCCTTTTGAGAACTGCGGATCAGCAAAATTACAAGGAAACAAAACAAGATACAAATTTGTTTTGCGTAAAATAAGGGTTCAAACAGTAAAATAATTGTTGTCTTTCAACTGTAAACCGCATAGAGTTATATTACGCGAAACGCTTACCCTATGGTGAAGCGAGATAATTTCGTTTATCTTCTCTCCCCTCCATATTAGAGGCGTATTATGTTTAACTAACTCACTAACCTATAACTTTCTCGTAGTTTCATTCCAGTGAAAGCTGAGTCACCTACAAGAAACCTCTTTCAATATCGAACGGTTTTAAATAAGCGTTTTTGTGCGCTTTGAGAGCAATTTCATAAATTCCGGCTTGAAAGTTTTAAGCAAGAAAAATTGAACTTTTTATCTGTTCTCAAATTGCCCAAACAAAGCTTCTTTAACATCATTAACATTGTGGCAGTTAAAAGTTTGGATTTTAAAAAACACTATTCAGCAAGTGCTGCTCATTAACTGTTTGGAGAAAAACTGAAACTTAAAATAGCTTCATCGGCTGAAAGTTTTAAAATTCCCGGAATCGATTCAGCTTAGAGTAATTTAAGGTTTATCTTATCTCTGCTGTGAAATGGATTTGCCTGCATACTTTTTTTTAAATCGATTTACTGCAATGCTGGAGCCGCGAAAAACACCGATGCTCTCATTGAAAACAAAGCAATTTATTTCGATTTATTTGAGGATAGTATGGTTTTGATTTCGAATATAGAGATAATTTTCTGGCTTAGGTAGCCTTGACCTTACTTGAAGACTTAAACCTACAGAAAGGGCAAGGTTAAATTAAGCGTGTAACCAGTGCTAAAACCGGGTAAGCGAGGACTGTACGTTATTCGTGTAAAAACACCCAACTGTATGTCTACAAATTGCCGCTAATGTTCTAAGTTTATTGTCGTGATATAAAATACACAGGCGGTTTTTATAGTTTGACTATCTCCGTTTAACATCCACTAGGTCAAAGAGGGAGGCTCCTTGCGTGGGCGGGTTCCTCTGCCAATTTCTCTTTCATCCGCTTTCCTTTTGGGTTTTATTTGTGCAAAATTAATCTAAATAATTTATTGCCAGCAACATAAAAGATATATAAATTGCCCTGTTTATTGTGCCATATATTTAGTATGTAGGTTATTCCAGGTGCGGACTGAGTTTCTGTGCAGAGGAAAGATATGATAATAAAAATATCAGCAAACTTTGATGAAGTTTTAAATCGATTAACTTTAAGTTGTTTAATACATAAACGAAGAAAATATTTGTTCGTATTCAATATACCTGAAGGACAGTAACTTTCGATAAATTAAACAGGCCAATGGTGTTAAGGGGATAAAAACTTTGTTGATTTTTTACTAAATATACAGTTTGCATATAAAAGTATTGGCAGACTCATCAAAATTTGTATTTATGATGTACTTAATGATTAAGAAAGAAATTTTAGAAATTACATTCATTTAAGGGTAACATATGAAGCTGATTGGGGCTTTTCGCTTTTTAAAAATATATTCAAACAGGATGACAACAGTTTTCAGAAAAATGTCAGTTTTTTAAAAAGTGCTGCTTGTAGAAACTCTTATGTAGATTCCTACGAGGAAATAAAATAAAATTATTTATCATTTACGGGGTCTGAGGTGGTTATAGAAATATCAATGCTGTACAAATTGTTGCTGCTGTAACTGATATCAAAAGTAATTCTCATATCTTAAGATGAGTGTTAATTTCTATTAACTAATATTTAATTTATTGTCTGTCTTACTAACATCTGTTATTTAATATATCAAGTTAACTTTTCTTACTTTGAATGGTCAAAATCTGTCAAGATATATATGCTAAAATGGCAACATGTATTAAATATTTGAATGTTTTATCATTTAAAATGAGTGCAGTAATTATAGTCATTAGACTATTGAAAATATATCTTAGGTGCATACCTCCTATTTAAAGTAGATGCAAAACAGTAAAAAAAATATTTTACTCTAAATTTAGTCTTAGTTTGACATGTTTGTTAAAAAAATAGCCAGCTTAAAATAAAATTAAGACGGTGAAGAACTCTCACATGAATTTGAATAAAATGAAAGTAATATGAACCTGAAAAAAGGAATAGTAATTACGTTATTCTGTGCAAAAAGCTCAGTTGCAAAATTGTGTATTTAAGTACAAGCAGTCTTCAGTATTAGATATACCATTTAATAAGTTCAGAATAGTTTTAATTCTGAATCTGAGGAAAATGATTTTCTAGATGCACCTGCTTCAAAATTTCGGTAAAATCAATGATGATCAATTTAGTTTTATACGCAAGTTAACTGAAGGAATGAACAGGCTCATTTTTAAATGTTAACTTTGTAAATATTAGTTTCATGGACGTCTATATGAGCCAAATTTTTTTACATAAATAAACGGAATAGTTGTCATAATTGATCTCCTTGAAATTAAAATTGAATAGCAATTGCTACATGAGATTGATCTTTGTTTTAATATCTTAGTATATTACATTTTTAAAAATTGATTGAGATGACTATTGCCAGATTCAAGGAAATGGATACTTTTCGTTTCAAAATAAATCACATACCATATTTAAACTTAAAACACTTGCATCTACTTTGCTTTTCAAAAAATAAGTGGACTTAGTTTCAATGTTAGATCAGTATAAGTTCTTTGCCAGGTAATTTCTGTAAATTTGTAGTTATAATGTTTATTCTAGTAATGAAAGATACACTGCATACGCTAGAAGTGGGCAAAACTTGTATTTCCTGTCCATTTATTCAAAGTTTTTTGAAAAATAATAAGTTTATGAGAAAAAACAGAAAGCATGGACCTAATGTTTCAATACTCCATTTAAATAACTGTGGCTTTCATGTGTTAAAGGACTGCTGACTTTTGACCGCTAGCATTCTAAATAAGCGACTTGAAACCTTAAGTACTTTTTGAAAAATGTGCTTATAAATTTTCTAGTATCGCAAATTTTATAGAAACTAGTTTGGTTTAAAATAATGATTCATTGTAGAAGTGAGCTTGAGACAATCAGTAATAATTAAGACAGCCAGTGTATATGGCTCAACATTACAACAGATATAGCATGGCAATCATCAATCAATTCAAGTTAGTAGAGACGGATACGACATATTCTTTTTCAGATAATGATAGGAATAAAGTTTGACAGTATTATCTTACTCGTAAGAATACTGTTAAATAGATTGACTTGGCTTCGTTTATAATAAAGCACTAAGACTGTAGTTAGAAACAATTAAAACTTATTAAAAATCGTGTAAACATTAAGAAATGTCTTTTAAACGATATTGTAAAAAATCATGAAAACTAACGCAGACAAAGCTAAGGACAATGGATAGTACATATAAATATTACATAATCATTATATATTTCTAAGCTTAAGCCTGACATTATATTATATTAGAAGAAAAAAAAACAAATAAGCACAAATTAAAAGGAAAAAGGTGTTGAAGAACTAAAGGATGTGATGTGACCGATATGATGGTAATTTAATTAGGTGCTACTTAAGGATGGGAACGGCAACATGATTATTTAACTAATATCAATATAATTACTTCCAGCCATTTTAAAATATATATTACTGCCTTCTTAAAGATAGTGCAAGTTTATAGAAACACATTTCTTCATAAATGCACCCTGTTTTTTTCATAGCACGTGCTCACAATTTCAGGCTAGTGCTCCCTATTTTCGAATCAATTACGGAAATAAAATAAATGACTGTCTACAAAGAAAGTTTAGGGTCCTCTCCAGTTGTTTGTGTCGGTCGGTTCCAGAAAAAATCAAATTTCCATGCGTTATTCTTAACCCTCCGATTACATAAGAAGTTTTCAATTTCGTATGACATAAAAGCGAGGCAACTGGCTCATATCTGCACGCGACCTACCTTTAAAGATTCTCTCCATTTTTCATCCGCATAAAATAAATATATGGGGCACCCTTGGTAATTGGATTTTTATGGAGAAAAGGTCTCATTGGAAGGTTCGTCCGTAAGTGTCTGAAAGCCTGAAACACCTTCACTTATAAGCGTGTGCTAAATTCTTCGACGGCATAAAAATAAACGCGTTTTGAGAATGGAACATCTGGAGAACTCTTCATTTAACATAATAAGCTCTGAACTAAAAGTGTGCTTATGAGACCCTGATTACATGATTGATACATTTCTATACTAGATGACCTGTAAAAAGTTGTGTACGCTTTTTAAGTCGTTTCTCTTTATTATCAGATCTAGAATTAGCTTGAAAGCTAAAAACTAAAGCAAGTGTGATGAAAGATCAAAATAAAAGACAACTTTGTTATGTTTAATAAAGTTTATTTTAAAGCATTAAATATACTCCAAACATTCTCTTAGCCACATCTCATCACTGTATAACAAACCAAGCAAAATATTATCAGAACTTTAAGTGAATTTTACTGTGAAAACCTTTATTTACTTTCTAGTTTTATGGGTTGATTTTTAGTCAAGCTACGAAAACTTACTCTAAGCTTATGTCTCTGACTGAAAAATCTTATCTATATTTTTATAAAAATTCTAAGATACAGGTAGCTTTTATAAACACAGCAAATAAACTATTATATAGATATATTAAACTGTTTCCAGTTTAATTTGTTGTTCAAAAGTAATTAAAATCAAAATATTCGTGCAAAGCTTTTGGCCCTGAAATTCATCTGCAATAGTTCCACTTTCAATACAGATTTAAATAATGTAATTCAACGTTAATATTTGATCGTTTCCTAAAGGCAGAAGCGTTTCATCGTACGCTACATATATATTTTACTATAACTCCCAAGTCAATTACTATAGAAATACCTGTAGCTCAAGTGGAACTAAAGTGTTTCTATAAGGGAATACAGCTTCTGCCAGCATTGGTTAGAGTTGCGGTTTTAACGAGGGATTGTTTTAAAATAAGGTATATTTACTATACAATGTAGGTGTAGGTAGATGCTACTTATAAATTAAGCAAAGTTAATTCCGGGGTTCAACTCAGTTCTGTATGGTGTGTGTGTGCAAAGTTTTGCAAAAAGAACAACGTCATGTTTTAGGGGAGACATATGGCAACAGTTTAGTAAGGGTGTGTTTTGGTTTACCACTTCCTCACTGACTTCTAATAGGATTAGCTGCCAGCCTGCATGGCCTATGAATTGCGTGGTAATATTTTTTTGGCAAAATTACGAAGGTCTTATAATTTCCTTAAATGTATGTACAAACTAAATTCAGGATGCTTCCTTTCTCATAAATGCCAGATAAACCGAAGATTTCGTTCACAAAATAATTAGTTGAAAAGCAGTTGAGAAGTTTTAATAGATGCATTTATTAACGTCGTCTAGCAACTCTTTTTATTTACAAAAGTTTTTCGTTCGAAAAATGTTTACTTAAAGTATATCTTGTTCCTCTTTGAAGTTTAAAGTTTGTAGAAAACTACTCTTAGATCTCTTAAGCTTGTAGAATGTTTCAGTAACAATGCTAGAATGTCATAATTAACAAGAAATATTTACTGGAAGTTCCTGAAGTAATTTAAAAAAAATTCACTTAGGTACATTTAAACTATTTTAAAT
Source organism: Helochares maculicollis (assembly GCA_033557835.1). NCBI lineage: Eukaryota > Metazoa > Arthropoda > Insecta > Coleoptera > Hydrophilidae > Helochares > Helochares maculicollis. The sequence goes on from JAWQRO010000423.1 coordinate 10,370, forward strand.
ATCTTTTCGTGCAGAACAAGGGTTTACTTGAAAAACTATGAACATGTTACATTGTTTCTAGTAAAAATAAAGTGAAGCCGTATTTATATATTCTAATCTGTTTAAGACAGCGTTAATGACTTTTGTGCCAGCAACAATCCATAGATACTCAATTGTTATTTGCGGCGTAATATTTTGTGTGTAATACAATCGCTTACGGTGACGTAATGCATGCGCTATGTATAGAAAAATATTTAACGTTTTATGTTTGTTATATATTTCTTAAGACAAACTCGTGGGCATTTTGCATTTGCTTGCAGTATTTTTACTAATTTTGTGTGTATTTTTTCTTCATTTAAAAGCAATCTTGAACGAAGTAGAATTTACAGACTACTTGTTTACTCTTTGTTCATAACAAAAATGTTTAGTACAGCAATCGCAGCCGCACCAACATGTAGCGTTGCAGTACTTGCCGTTAAAGGAAAGGAAGGTTCCCAATAATCATCTTTGAAATGAAATGTTTTACCACAAAGCCCAAAATAATCTGTGCAGCCTGTAGTGCAGTTGGAGCATGCTTTACCGATAGAATATATTGTTTCACCAGGTATATTGCCTGTAGGAGCGTAATTACACACAAGAACAAATTTTTTACTGGCTCCTTTTCCGAAGCGAGCAGTACCACAGCCAACTAGGTGCGTATTTGCCCAAATCATTTGCGTACCATCGTTGTATTCACGACTATCTTGAAAATTTTCAATTAATGGTTTTGAAACTACAGACAATTCCATCATCCATTTTTCTAAAGCTAAAGTGATTAATCGCTTGTTGTCTTGAGTGATGATTATCTCTATGTTCACATTCTGCCCCACATCTGCATAGCCGGGTATTGACCTACACTCATCGTTCTTCCTAATGCCGGGGCAGGCATTTGCCCAACATTGCGCGACAAACTCCAAATGCTTGCTGTAAGACATTACCTTCATATTAGAGGCTGCTGGTAAATTAAATTTTTTGAAATTTAGGCTAGGTGTTCCTTTAGCCACCATGCCTCTCATGATATTGTGTACTCTCAAAATATAATTTCTGTTTTCATCATCCATGCCGATCATTTTATAATTTATCCCACAATGTCTTCTTGGCCCACAAGGAGCTCTCATACAAATCGTATGTTGAATGCCGCAATCAAATTTGCAATATTCTTCTCCTAATGCAGAAATATATGGCAAAATTATTAAACAATTTATAAAAAAGGCAAACAAAATATTCATTTTGGCATTCTATAAACGTTTTCTTATTGTTCATTCTAATCAAATTTCAAGAGATGGATTAACTTCAGAATAATCCCCAAAAGCTAAAAGTGTAGAAAATGAAAATTAGTAATGAAACTTACTCAGTCCATCAACTTACGCATCTATTTTGCAGAATAATTATAGATTAACATCAAAGAAATAAATTGAGCTATAAATCAAACGGTCACAGAGATGACTAGTTGAGTTTGGATGAGATAGTAAGATAGAGAATGAGAAACGTAAACAAAATTAAAAAGTTGCAAAATATAGTTAAGACGGTGGTACGTGTAGATGTTTAGTTTTTGAAAATTTTTAACCGTTCAATAGGTCTTCAAATAACCAATAGATATGTACATCAAAAAGTGAAATAAAGATATAATGTATTAAAAAGATAAAACTATAGTCTTAAGTGTAGCACAGGAATTCTTTTATAATGCAGAGTTAAAAATGAACATTTTTTTAGGTTTATGCACCTGCAACAGGTGAAAACGATGATATGGCATTGTTACAGCTATTCTATATAATATTAATAATGGAGATGTGGTATTGCGTTTAGTATTAAGTATCTAATTTCAAATGTTTAAAGGGTAAGAGCAGGAAATGGAGCAATAATTTATAGCTTAAACTGTAACAAAAATGAAAGGCGACAATACGTTCAAAGTAGACCATAGCCTTCGTTTAGTAGGGTTCCATGATAAATATGATCGTGATTCTCTTCTATTTATTAAAATATGAATTATAATTGTACTATTGTTTTTCAAAACATGACAAAAAAATATATTTTGCTGCCCTCATGAATCCAAGAGCTCAACTTGTTCTTTCAAATATGTTTTTTATCGTTATTTATATTCTTGAATAGATAAGTTTTCGATTGCAAATTATTAAAGAGTTTTTGGCAATACAAAAACTGTAGATTGGTTTTTACAAAATGAAAGCACTATACAAAAATACTTACAATTTTGGTAACCTAGTGGGGTCGCTTGATTCAAATAAAAGCAATGCAAACTGCTTGTTATTGATTTCAAAGTTGTTTTAAATTTGAAGATTAATATCAGCAAAAACGTACTAAATATATATTGCCAAGGTTAACCAAAAAAACTATCTACTATTTGAAATTCCAATTCAAATATATCGAAACTTTAGCAAATCAAGATCAATTTATAGAGATTTCAGAGACGGTATTATTTGAGTTAACAAGCAGTTTGAATTTTTATATTCTTACTTGATTTTCTAACATTTCAGTTTGATTTAACTTTTGCTGTAGCTGAAAAATGTCGACTATTTAATCTCTTTTAATATCATTATTAGAAAAATTTTATTTCAATTTTATTAGAGAAAGATTGACAATTTATTAATGTCACTCATGAGAAATGCACACATTAAAAAATTTGACGCAATATTGTGTGCATTTAAATGTAACTACATGCGCTTTTATAATTAATTAGATGGTTATAATGCGGAAATAATTTTTGTTATCCAATGTAGTGGTGTAAATCACTCGCAGTCTCAATATTTTGTAAGCAAAATTGTTTTTAGTTTTATATATATGTTAATGTATATACAGTTATTTTTAATGCATATTACTTTGCAGTCGTAAAATGCTTGATATTATTTCGTTTTGAGAAAATGTTTTAGATTTTATTTTTGTTTTTTGTTGTTTTACAAAAATGTACGTATGGGTACTATATTATTTATTGTGTATACAGAATAACATTAAAAATACTTTATAAATAAATTGTGCTAGTTATTCGGTATAACTTATTAAATTATGAAGTTATATTGGTATTTGTATTTTAAAAGCTTTTTTTGTGTCTATAATATTGTCTGGCTCTAATTTGTAGCACACTCTACACATCCAGGTTTTTCTGATTTTGACATTCAAAGTAAAGAGCAAGCTAAAACAACCTTACTGAGAAATGAGCGATACCCTGTATATTGTTGATAGCATGTTTGTTGCGGAACAACTTGGAATGCTTTAGTTTACCGTTTGATTCAAATCACAACTGTTTTTATTTCAAAAACTATCAAAAAATAGTTATAGAAATGTTTTGAAATTCTAAAAGAAATTAATTTCGTTTCTATAGAAAGCTGCCTAAAGCAATGCTAATATATTTGACAAATAATTTGACTTACCTAATGAAATATCTACTTTTTACAAAGACATATTAGCATATTTTATTCATAGATGTAAAACTCCAAAGTAAAATAAGGGAATACTTTTGATTGTATTTCACAAAAAAGTTATGTTAAGAATATTTATATACAAAGCAGCTAGATGCAAAACATCTTGGGCAACTAAGAGATGTTCGTAGCCAAAATCTATTTCATAATTGGCTCGTTGGTTTACTCAGGTAGTTTAGAGTTGGTTCTATCATTAACAGCCACTTTCTACTGCGATTTCTCCTGTGGCCATGCTCATACAGTGTGCAAGCTACATCCATGTAAACCTAAAAGACAATGTGGCATGCAGTATAAAATGGTAAGAATGACGGATGAGGACAGAAACATAGTAGTGAATAAACACAACGATTTTCGAGCAAAAGTGGCGGCTGGGTTCATCCAGAATGAAAACAACTTGCCAACAGCAGCTAACATGATGGTTTTATCTTACTCGAAAGAGCTGGAATTCGTTGCCCAATGTTGGGCAAATACTTGTCCGTCTGAAGAAGTTCATGACGAATGCAGATCGATTGAAGAATTTGAAGAAGTGGGACAAAATATATTCTTAGAGGGCTTCTTTCCCATTAATTATACAGAAAAGCTGCTTTGGGATGCTGCTTTTGATGAATGGGAAAGGAAGTTTGATTTGTTGACTCCTGGATTGGTTCAAAGTTTTGAGACAAGCGCAGAGTATTTGGAAACAACCCAACTTATTTGGGCAAAAACGATTTATGTGGGCTGTGGTAGAACTAGATATGGAAGTGGTATTGCTATTAAGTACATTATAATTTGTAATTATGCTCCGGAAGGTAACAAGGATAGTGCTACGATTTACGAGCCCGGTAAGCCATGTACTAAATGTGAAGGTAAGACCAGTTGCAAGATGAATCGATATCAATTTTTGTGCGGAGAAGAAAGAAGTTTAGAAGAAGATTTATTTCAAGACCCTTTTGCCTTGGTGGCTAATTTATATAGTCCCAGGACTTTGTTTATTTTTCTATTAGCATTATTAAATGCTTTTAATTTTTAGCTTAGAAGCACAGGCATAAAGAAATGTATGCAATTTGCAATGAAGCTTTACAATTACTAACTTTTAATTGCCAGTTAACCCAAATCGCATCATCATATCATGAAATAAACATCGCACATTACCATTATTTATTAGAAAATCCATTTTTGTGCTCGAGATAAAACAAACATGGTTATACGTCAAGTCTTGTATACAGCACGTAATATATAACACGCTTTGTTTTTATTCAGGGACTTTTTAACATAACAAAATAAGCAATAAATATAACAGAATGAAAACAACGTGTGTCACTTAATGTTGATATATTATCTAGAAGAAAAATCAACAACAGAGTAGGTAGTGGCTACTCTAGTTCAGCGGAACTCACCGACTAATATTAAAACATCATTAGGGACTACTGGGCTATACATTACACTTACGTTGGCCCACAAAGCCATAGTTAAATGCTTTCCAGTGGTAAATTTGGTTGAAATAGGTCGGCTGATAGCAAAACTTTGCACAACCATAAATATAAATTTGCAAAATTATTCCACAATCAATTTTCAATGCAAAGATTTATTTAATTAATTTGAAGATTTATTAAATCATTTTGCCGGATCGAAATGGATGTACAAAGAAAAGTCTATTGTGATGGAAACAACGTGCGAAACTTACAATGAAAGTTGTGAAAGTGGATAATCGTTAGCAAGACGTTCACTTGATATATAATCAATCATAATCTGAGTTCAATTGCCTACTAAACAGTCGTGCTGCAAGTCAAGCATGAAATTCTTGTAAATAATAATCCGACTAAGAATTCAGCTGACCAGTTATGAAAGGAATGCTGCCATTATTTCCTTTCTTTCTTGGAGAGCAGACGTAGACATTTCTCGCATTTTAAAAGCTAAATGCGTTAAATTTAAACTTGATCAGTTAAAAGAAATAGAACGGTTAAATAAATACTAAATAACTTCTGAGTTTTCACTTGGAAAATTCCTTTCGTTTTTCTTAAAGGTTTTTAAATATCTCTTGGGCGTATCCTACCAATTCTCTTTTTTGTTCGTTCCCTTAGTAACCTTTTTATTTTTCATATTCATTGTTTCTTCTGCTTTAGTTATTGAAACTTGTTTTCGAATTCTACAGTTTTAAGAAAAACTGTCTGAAATGATTCATATATTTAAAGAGCTACCAACTAATCAAAATAGCTTAAAAATTCTCAGCAAGAGAGGTTATTGTTAAGATGCAAATAATATCAAAACGTTGAGATAGAATTCGACTACTAGGTTAATATATATTAAAAATGATGATAAAATTTAACAATGTAAATAAGGACTCGGATTTCTGAATTAATACACACCTAATAAGCGGTTAGAAGGATTAGTAGGCCGAATGAAGAGTCATTTTGAACTTTGGAAGTTCGGATATAGCAGCAAGAATTAAGACACACTTGCGAATTGTATGTTACTTGAATACAGAAAATCAAATTTGCATCAAAACAAATGGGTTAAATTAATTACGGTAGTTTTCCCCGAAATGTAGACCGGCAACAGCATTGAATTGAAGACACTAAACTTCATAATGTAACTGAAGGTACATAATAAATATTCGTGCCGGTGAATTGCGTAAGTTTTAATACGTAATGTGTGATGTAAATAAAATATAAAATACCCTCGATTGGCAAGAAGACAGAGAAAGGCGTTTAAAAATTGATGGTACTTGCAATCTCTATCAGAGATTTTTAATGTTTTCCAGATTTAGAATGTCAGAAATTATTTCCATTAATAAATCAAACAGAGTTGCTCTCGCGAAACAAGTAAAATTTCTGCTGTCTCCCTTAAATTCAAATTTAGAATTTAATCTGTATTCCGCGCACCGTGGAGTTCTGTTGCTGCCGCAGATCCTTGCCCTTCAGCACTTTTTGTCCTTCTTCTGAATGTAAGACTCTACGTCAATCACCTACTGGTGAAAGTAATCCATATATTTTCCTAATGAAATTTCCTTAAACGGTTTTTGCCCTCGGTAAACATTTATCTTCGTTACCTGCTTAGAAACTTTTTTTATGATAGGAATATAAAATATAGGATGTACAATAAAGTAAATATATCTAATATAAAGAAACGGAACCGCAAAAAAAGTTACATTGCAAGTTAAGCTGTACTAAATATTGTGCAACTCAATGAGTCGTGGTTGTAGTAGATTCAAGCCAAATTGTTACTACTAATTTTAAGTATATCATTTAGTTGCTAATTTAGCTAGAAATTTTTAAGATATTATAATCGGATTACTTAACAAACTTAACTAGTTTATGTAGTAGGAAAAGTGTGAGAGATTTGTAAAAGTAGTGTTGCAAAACAGTGTATTTAAAAACTATTCACCAATTATTTGTATTAATGGAAAAAATGTGGCAATTATTTGATTTGATAGTTTTGTTTGTTTTCCTGAAAGTATTGACTGGTAATTATCATAAGATACATATGATATTACTATGAGATGATAATGTTATGTCGATGGGATATTGATGAAGTGACGATTATGTTGTTTAAGTGATGGTGATTTCAAACCGACTATGTTAAAAAGAGCTATACTTTGAGAACGATTACTTATCTTAATGGGTTGTGGTAACTGCTTCTGTGATGACTTGTGATAACTGCTTGATTGTTGATTTGTGTTAGCTACCTGACCTTAGAGTGGGTCAATTTGTTTTTTTTGCAACGGACTCAAACAATTGATAGGCTGAAATTTCTTACATAATCTACGCAAAGAAGAGAGCGAATGGTTGGTACGTAATTCGCTTTCAAGCCCCAGAAATTGTTTATTTTTTAATTATTTAATTATTAAAATTTGTCACGGGGTTTTCAGAAGTTTCAAATATACTGTGGATTAGATTCATAAACCATTTTTATAGGCAATTCATATTTAACAGTTTTTAAACGCTATAAACCTTGATGGATAAACGAATTTTTCATGCCATCATGCTTTTATGCATGAACAATTATTTCTGAGGATTGTAAATTTTTGAAAATTTCGACATAAAATAAAGTGATACGTTTGAAGACGATTTCTATTATTATCATAATTACCAAAATTGATCGCTACTTATTATTGTTGAAATCATTAGAATTTTAATTGTTATGTCACTATATCTCAGTTTGTCTCACATCCAGCGATAACATACTCAAAAGCGATTAAGTCGTGTGCTTGATGTGAAATGTGATTTGCCAGTGCTTCATGTTCCATATTGGTAACACCAATGGCATCAAATTAGAAACACTGATACTATTTCTTGGAAGCTTATAACCATTGTACATGAGCCTAAGCTTCTCAAACTAATTATTCAGAAGCAGTTTTGGTTTGGAAAGCAAAATGATACTTTGGCTATTTAAATCTTGCCATAATCTGATATCACTCTGTTATTTTTTTAGTTTGGATATATAGACTGTTTTAAATAAACTTTCTATGATATTTTAAAGATGTTTTATAATACTATAGTAAAATTATTAGTATCAAGTATACATCTCAACTCACTTTAGAGTTTACTAGACAATAAAAATTTATGAAAGGTATTAAACTGTTATAAATTGTAATGAGGCATAAAAAGGTTTACTACGGAAAGAGATGCTAATTTATTGAATGAAAGAGACAAGTGATTAAAAAGGTGGGCGACATATTTCATATGTTACAAAATTAAATTAAATTGATTACAAATGCGGAACGCAAGTGTTCGATTTTGGAAATAACTTCCTGCAATCCGGAAATATTAGCGAAAGATGATTAATGTTAAATACAATTTGAAAATGTAGCAGATGTGATAATTTGACTGTTAAGTATGCTTTCATTCTTTGATATAGTATTGCGTAGAACTACGTGTACTTATAAATAGCAATTATGCGCTTTAATTGCAGTAAAACGTAAGTAAAATGTAAATTGTTTTAAGAATGGAGATAAAAGAATTAGATGAATTAAAATTCACCTAAAAATAAATGCTGCTTTATGGCGACTTATTAAGGAAGTTAAATATAACACAAATACAAACAAGTCAAGTCATCCTCTAGAGATACATACATACAAGTATTGATACAATACTTGTACGAGAACATTCCAATTAGCAAAACTTAAATAAAATATATAATAATCCACGTGTAAAGATGCAGGAAAAAAGTTGTCACAACAAGTCGCTGTAAAGTAAAGGGGGTAGTAAATAACCTTATAAAATGGAAAATTCACGGAGTCCAAATTGTGGCGTGAAGTTTTCCAATAACAGAAGTCGAGTTATTTGTTATCCCGTGTGGACAGAACTGAGCTCTATATCAACACATGGCCGTAATGCGAACTTATTTTGAGATATTTATGAGCACAGTAGATACGTGTACATGTTTTGTGCTCCATGTCATTTGTTTTTATTTCTGGGGGAGCCTAAACGACTGATTGTTCCTCGGCTCGCCCTCTCTTGCACCCCATATAGGTCTAATAGGATTACGGAACGAAGAGTATTTTCAGGGAGGGTCGAAGGTAGGAAAATAGGATAATAAACAACTCATTTGCTGCTTTTATTACAACTGATATTGTCAAAACTTTATTTGTGTTATATTAGTATTAGTTTAGTGAAATGACATTACTTGTAATTTCTTATAAGCTTATGATTATTTATTTATTTTAAATACGATTTTGTATATAACTTATGGTAGATTTCTAGGATCTAAGAACGTACGCAGTCCGACAATGTTCGTGGTGTAGTTTAAAATACAAGATCCACATGACTGTTTTGTGTATCTTTTAAAACTCTAAATTCTCAAGTTCAGCCTTCACAGCTATACAGCATTTCTTTAATTATTTCTCTATTATATACATGTTCAATTAGTTGAGGCTCTTGTATTAAGACATTAATAACAGTTCTAATGAATTATTTGTAACAAATACTACTCAGCAAGTAAACCAGTAGTTTTAGTGCTTAAAATATAATGAAAAGCGTTACTATTAAGTCCAGCTCAGTAGCATGATCGGTTCCCTATTATTAATGTTATATGGAGTAGCTAGTTTCTCAATAGCGTACGTTTAGAAGAACCGCAAACTTGATGACTGTCAGGGTCTCTAATTTACAAGATAATTATTACTGTGTCTACATACTAGAAAGGTATTGGAGATATTAAAAAGAGCTTAAAAGTAGAAGTAAAATTTTGAGCAAGGTAGAGAGACAAGTGAGGACCAGTTGGCAGTGGGTTAGAGCAGCAGATTTTTAGTTCACTTAGTTTTCAATTATCTATGTGAACAATTTTTACTGAATTGTGGTAGTTACAATAAATAATTTTGTCCTTCACAAACTACCTACAAGTGTTAACTGTGGACTTTGAGGTGGATTAAGTAATGAGCTATTAATATTAATTTTGCATCTATTTCCATATATTAATTTCGTGAGATTTAAATCGAAGATATCTTATTCATTTCTTTACTTAACTTTAGGACACGTGTATAATGTTAATAATATTCAGTGACTTTCCAACAGCTTATGATATATGAACGAATTTTATTCTCTCAAGAAATCTGGACCCAATATTTCTGAATAATTCAATGTATGATATATGTTTCGATATTTGGCAATTTTGTAAGTATTTATAGTAATGTATTTACTTTAATATTATTACGGAGCTACTATAAATATTTCTTCTTGCGCCATTACTATCTTGAAAATCATAGCAACAATTTGTGGCTTTTAGGCTTATTTAGAACTGACAAGTCTCATTTGTCATGCAATGACATCCCATTAATTTTACACATTTCTAACAAAATTTTCAAGTAAATTATGCTAAACAACAGAAAATATCCAAAAATTTGTAGCTTTTCCTACAATTTTGCCGTTAGCTCTGCCAGAGCATGGTAGGCCCTTATTTTGTAGCAAAAAGTGAACAGACACCTGTTTGGAATATTGGATATTCTCCTGAACCATCGACGGAGCGTACTGTTCAACTTTATGACATTGATTCTAAACTGAACGAATTGAAATATTTAAATTATAAGTCTCAAATTGCCCGCGTTCGCAGTAATTTGGCAAGAAGCCCAGAAGAGCGACGACGAAAAATGCTTCAAATGTGTGAGCACCCTAAAAGATTGACCAAATCCAGTGAGCTTCCCAGAAGCCGCTACGGTAGTCCTGGCAATTCCACTGCTTTTGAAAAGTCTCAAAAATACGTTATCCAGGATTATTATTACCATCATAGTAGTCAGCCCAAACAGAAACCAACGCTTCAGCCTCAGGCAACAATGCGAGGGTACCACATTTGTGAAGGAGTTCAGTGTAAAATGGAAAAACCCAAACATACGTCGATAAGCGGCGAAGTATATTGTAAATTTAGAAAGAATAGTACTGGAAGCAATACTATAGAACTCAGTTGTCCCGAAATAGCCACCAACGAATCTGAGAGCCTATCAAAAATTGTTACGAATATACTTAAAAGTTTGTTAGGAAAAAGCAAACGAAAACCAGTTGCTGAGCTTTTTATTGAAAAGGGCACTCAAAAAGTAATGAAGTCTAAAGAGCATCCTATTATCACAGAAATTTTCAATAAGCCGCCATTAGCTGCTGAAAAGTTACTTAATTCACCACCAAAAACGCATCCTTCCCCATTACATTTACCAACATTGCAATCACCACCTGCAGCACAGTCAACACCGATGCATTTACCTCAAATACGGCCACCAACACCAAACTCACTGCAACAAGCTAATAGGCCAACAATGCTTACTTCTGCACAGCTACAAATCATACCGCAATATTTAGCACCACCAAGTTTACCATTACAAAACTCACTACCACAAAATTCACCACCACAAAATTCGACTGCATATAATTTGCCTTCATTGCGTGCAACAACAAACTTACATTCTTCAATACCTTTAAATAATGCACCGTTACCATCTTCTATAAACGCTCCATCTTCATTAAAACAGCTCTTATCTAATCCACCACCACCAAATTTGCAATCTTTAAATCTCTCTAGTCCAAAAGTACAAACCCAAAATAACCAAAAATCTACTCGCAGTATTGGAATTGAAGTTATTAATGTGGTACCTCCAAAACGCCATAAGCCCAAGCAGTCATACCCCAAATCAATTTTATTAAATGGCAACAAACAACAAAATAAAATTTCTGTGCAAGATGATTACCGCAGCATAAAAATAACAAAAATTAGAAAACATATTTCTGGGGATGAGGCTAAACCAAACGAAGTCGGTACTTCTATTGAATCTTTTGATAGTAGTGACATAGAAAGGTCATATTCTGAGTTGTGCGAGCCGTCGGTAATCCAACAACTTTCTGAAGATATAGGAGATCCTGACATTGTTAACGAAATATTAGCACAATTGATCTCTATAACTCAGCGAGAAATCAGAAAGCTAGAGAAACGCATATCAGATGAAACTCATAGAAAAACACCAGACAATTCTTCCAAACATGTAGCAGACTATGCTCTCCAGCAAACCATTGAAAATGCTCTTAGCCAAACTACTGACTACACTATCAAAAAAATTTCCAACAATTCCCTCAATATATCGGCTAATAATTGTCCTAAAATAGCCTCCAATAATTTTCCTAAAATACCTCTTGATATTACACATAACCAAATAATCGACTATAGCCCTAAGGAAACTATCTATAATAAGCCCAACCCCACTGTCAATTATCCCGTTAAACACATTGATACCAATGCCCTTCTTGAAGCAACCAAATATTCTAAAAATAGAAAAAGATCTTTCGCTGATAAAAAGTCAACTTATAATCCATGCTCCACTTGCTTTGGTATGAGCTGTCAGCAATCAAAAACGAAAGCTCAAAACGAATCACCTGAAACTAGCTCAGATGAGAATAACATCTTGGAGCTGTATCTAAACGAATTGATGGCTGTAGAGACGAATTCGGATGCAGCGGTGTTCTTTGAAGAAATTGCCTAATTTATATTATTAGAAGAAAATATTTCATAAATTTTGATGCATGTTTATTTTTTAGGTTCCTTTTATTTTAATTTATTCCGCGAAATTTGTTGTTTTTTTTTACTTTGATGATTTTTTGTGGTTTATATTTAATTAATAGATAAATTATCTGCAATTTTTGCTTTAAGTATATTGTATCAAAAAATATTAGGCGAAAGGACAAGTCATATAAATAAAACTCTCTTGCTTCCGTATTTGTTTCTTGTGGTCCGTTCTCTTTTGCCCAGAAAGTCTTTAGAAAGGTCACCAAAAACATGCTGAACGACTTATGTCTCAGGAAAATTTACTCAAAGAGTGAAAAATATACGCGTTTATTTTTTGCCCTTAAGAAATAAAAACGAAATAACTGCGGTAAATTTGTCTTAAGGGAACGTTGTAACTAATTTTTAACGACGAAAAATTGATTTAGAGAGAAACAGGCTATTCTAAATTGATTCATCAAATAGATAAAGATGATTATTTATAACCCACAACCTCACCAAATATTCAGTGTTGCCAAAATTATTTAAAATTGTATGTATATGGTTGTTGCAATGATATCCTGTATATTGAAAAAAAGTATAAAGGTAAGTCGAAAACTATATTCATATTTCTATAGAATTAGTACTGTTCAAAATACTGTTTGCATCTGCAGTCTAGTGTGACTCAGATAAATAATGTCATAAGTTGGATGTTCAATTCTTAAGCAATTTAAGATTCCTCGATACTCCCGAGCAGCCTTTTCGTCTAATGCCTTCATCTAAACTCATCAAACACTTTTCGTACTAGAATTTTATTTTTCATAAACTTAGACATGAGAGTTTGGTATACGCGGTGTACTATCTGAGAATGGCATTGAATTGAAAATAATTAAATTTACGGTGCTGCAGCTATTTGTAAACTTTTTGTTTAATTGTTAGAATATAAGGGTAATACATTAATAAAGACGTTCACTTATAGGGAACTTTGATGTAACGCTGTTTATTCTAGTACTGTGAAAAATATTTTCTTCGTTAAAATTTACTAATAAGCCTTCAGCAATAACTTTATTTTGACACTTCACATAATATAAAAGAGATTCTTAATAAAAGAACTTTATCGATGACGATATAGTCAATAACTTGAAGGGTGGAATTCCAAGTGCATCCAATATAAAAGTGCAAAAATCAAGCCTGTTTTCCAATTAACACAAGATCACTTAATTTTGATATAAAAATTGTTACTACAATTCTTTTGGTTGTTTTCAATTTTTTACAAATTAACAATTTGAATTAAATTGCAGAAAAACACTGTTTTAGAAGCAAAGGCCGGCAATTTTAAATCTTAAAACTAAGGCAATCTATTTTGCTACCAAAACGAGTTTTGTTTATTTTAATCTGCCTAGCGGAGGAAGACAGCTAATGTAGTTCGCAAGCATCGACAAAGTTATGTTTTAGTCGAAACGACTCTAGGGCGTCGAACACATTTTGACAATTTGCATCTTACGCGAAAAGTTTTATGGACGTAATTTAATAAACGAGAAAAAGTGTAAATATTTAAAATATTTCCAGGAATTCGCCCCATTCTAATGCTGGCTGAATAATTGAAATGCAAAATTTTTGAGATTCCATTCATTACTTCCCTAATGGTTATTAAAATTGAATCGAGTATCTCTAGGCAAAATGTCATTTCGCTATTAAATTCATATATATTAGTGAACAACCAATATTTATTTAATTATCAATAAACTAAGCGTGTTATTTTGCACACTTTTGCGTTATATAATTGCAAAACGCGATATTACGCCATTTTATATAGAATTTCTAACTCAGTTGACAAAACCATTTATTAAATAGTAAGATCTTAAGCTATTGAAATTGGCGTAAAGAAATGAAAAATCATGCAAGAAAAAGTGAAATTCGTGTGCATAAAAATAAACTAGATTGGGGATATAACATCATTTTCCATGTCATAAACGAATACAGCGAAATTAATTGTCGTCTCATAATAGGATCAACCACTGCAGACGCACACCTATGGCAATGCCCACCTACGAACTGTGCATTAAAACTTTAGCGCGACTACCCAGCCTCGCTCTTGTTTCAGGCGTGAAGCCCTGTAATGCTATCCTGAAACAACAATTGGGCCCTGGAAACTTCAAAACGTGTTAGTTAGGAATTAAGTATGTAAAGTTCTTCCGATAATTTCCACGTTTTGAAAGATAAGCAAGTGATAGTTTAGAGCCTCAAACTCCGGTATAGATTTAATAAAGTGCGCATATACCAGGAGTGTTTGAACGGGTCTCCGTTGCCAGTAGGGTGGCGTTGCTCTCACTGCGAGGGTTTCCTTTACATTTCCCACATAGATGCAGTGCCGGGTGACTAAACCAAAATGTTTGTGGGGTAGATTGCGCGCTCAAACAAATTTCTTGGCAATTTGTGAACGAGAGGATGACTTTTCCGCACAGTAAATCTCTAAAAAATAATGAAAGAAACCAGTGCGGTTGAAATTTGGTGACTACTTTCCGGAAAATTTGATTAAATATTTACGCGCACGCTGAAAATGATTTTAACCTCAAAGTTTGGACTGGATGTTTTTTAAAGTGGTGTAGTGGTGACTCGTTCTTCCCTACTTTTGATAAAATGTGATCAGATTTAAAAAGTTATTGTTTGATACTGAAGATGATGGCTCTCTGGATACTTCTCTTGTGTTTATTTAGCACTTCGAGTACAGGTGAGATCCATTTAGTAAAGTTGGGAGAGTTTTACCGCATTGTGAATTTATTGTTTTGGGCTATAGTTTTTCAATTTCGCTGTCAAATGACGTAAGTTTAGCAAGATTTTATAGCCATATGCACATATTCCAGCTTTGCATTTTTTAGCTTGGGCGAAAAATTTTCCCTTTGTTGAATTATCTCCAAAGCTTTATGATTATCGCTTAGAAGTAGCGTAATGATAATAATCTGTGAATAAGCCGACCGAAAAATTAGTTGTAATTATAAGTTATTAATGCATCCTTTTATCTATTGAAAATGGAATCCATAGGCGTTGTTATCAGGGGGCAATTCATCTGCATGATAATTAATGCGGATTATAATTATCACATAACTGGAATTCCGTTCATTATTAAAATGCGTCGATTGCATCTGCTGAAATATTTTTGTAATGAAATGGCTCATTGCGCAAATAAGTACCAGTCCAATTTCTATTAGAGCTCCACGCCTCAAATGAGAGACACCGGCACTAAGCAGTACTATTTTCAATAATTATAACACACACACTTCTATATAAATCGTTCATATCATATGTAGGTGTCGCATTGAACTTTCATTACTTGATGTAAGCACGTATAAATTTTCTATGCTAGCGTGCTGCGGTAAAACGGTCTTCGCTTCTGGTATGGTGAAAATCGTAGAGACTGTGTATTATTTGCTTTGAACAGGAGTGGATGTACTAAAAGGTGATGGTTTAGTGAGGAAAGGATGGAGCAAAAGAGGAATGTGCTAATTAACTCCACCAATAAAAGTGGTAATTTTAAAGTGAGAATTGTGTGCGAAAGTTCAAATGCGGTGCGGTTTGTTATAGAGAATAGTAAACAAGTCAGAAAGGGGTTCGTTAATGTGATTAACAATTCCGCGTTGTAAGTGAAGCAGAAAAAAGGACCCACCGAAGGATTGCAAAGCCTGCAAAACATCTTTGAAATGTTGCGCTAGAAGGTAGATGAAAAGAATTATTTTTATTGAACAGGCTTAATTAGCAGATTCAAACTCCGTCTTGGGAATCGAAGCGCATTCGAAGGAGGATAAAAAGTATCGGAGGCTAAAGAGAGAAGCTGCACAGGATACCACATCAAAAGAATTGAAAAAAGGGACGGGACTGAGGGATAAGATAAATGGGTTTATTAGAAATGATTGGTTTCTCTAGCGCGAGAGTTCTTCCCCATTTTCCGTTGGATAAGGATGTTTCCTGTTACCCTTTTCGATGTTTGTTTATAGTAGGCTGTTGTAATAGTGAACTATGGCCCGGGCTTTCGATGTGCGAGCTCTTGTTGGTCTGATTCAGTCTGTCAATCAGTATTGACACGTTACCAAAGCCCGTCTTGATATATGGAGTGCCTCGTCTGTTTGAGAAATGTTTGGTCCGTCTGCAGCCCTGTAACCGACTCATCGGTCGCCAGCCTGGATTTCCTACATTCCTAGAGAGTTTATCTCTAATTTAGTACGTTTCGGAAACTCTGTGAAGAGATGCCAATGTGACACTTATTAGATGTAAATTTTCCTATAAAAATATGAATACTATGACGTAAAACACATTTTAAATCACATTTTATAACTGCCTGTTTTTAAGCTTTCAATTATCAAGTAACAAGTAGTTTTCAAAAGCTTTCTTTTATTCGAGTCAGGTTGGCTTGCTGCGAAAATTTCCGCGAAATACTTTAAATAGTTACGCTTCTTCTGTTTATTAAATTACGCGGAAGTTCTTGCGTAAGATGCAAATTGCCAAAATTTTGTTCGACGCCCTTGAGTCGTTTTGCTGGAAACAAAACAAAAACTGCTCGATACTTGCAAACTACATTAGAAGATATTTTCTGCTAGGTTGTTTAAAATTAACAAAACTTTCGGTATATAAATAATCGATTTTGTTCAAAGCTTTTAAAATTGGCTATTGCTATCTTTTATCTCGAACCAATCATTGTAACTAAAGAAAACCTTTTTTTAACTTGAGAGCAAAATTTCCCTATATGCAAAGAATGGTTCGTCTAAGCTTTTAAGTGATGCATTTTTTAAATAATAAACAATAATTGTCACGTTCAACTTTGAAACTAGTATATGTAATTTCATTTTTTGTAAGATACTTCTTGATTATGTTTTAATGTTGTCTGGCCAAAGGTTGTCTGCTTGGTCGTAATAAATATCACCAACAAACATATTTATGACTGTTTTCAAACTAATTTATTGAACAAGGAGTATTTTAAATTGCTGTTTTCAGAACTTCTTTGATGATGTAAATTATGTGAACATACATTTACTAAAATCTTATACTTTTTAATTTTACTGAATACGTTGCAATGATACTTCTGGATCTGTATTTTTCCTATGATAGGAATCTAGAAATTACGAAACAAGATTTTTGTTTCCAATAATGTTTCGTAATATCTAAAAAATTATTAGCTTTTTATATATCCTACGCACATTAGATAAAACACTAAATATTTCCTTGATCTCCAATACTGTTTCATTTACTAAAAAATTAATATAGTTTGATAACAATAACAAATAAATATAAATCTGCGCCTTAAATTTGAGGTTATTATTTCATCGTTTTAAACCTATTAAAGAGTTTCCTATGTTAAATATTAGAAGCGTGCGACTGTTCTAACATTGTAAGTCAACTGTACTAAATATTCGTTTTTAAATGTCATTTTGCACGAGTTAATCGAGATTTTTATGGTAAAACTTTAGACAAATATCTTGTTTTTACTTCCATAAAACTTTCAAAAAACAAATTGTGCTACACGCCTTTTTCTAAGTTACTGATTTCAACTTATGTGAGTGAGTCGTGAGAACATGAGCTTGTGCCGTAAAAGATTAAAAAAGAAGAGTGCATGATTTCCATGTTTGGCACAAAACTCAGTCGGCTATTTTAGTGTAGCAACTTATTCACAAGCGATTGATTCGTTAGGTAAAATACATTACCGGGAAATATTTTATGAAAATTTTATCTGACTAATAAATATCATGAGACACATAATAGTAAGATTAATGTAAAATAAAATCGAAATTAATATTAGCTCAAATTATAACAAATACAAGCTACATAACAAAGTATTGTTTTGTATTTACTACTAAGTTAAAAAAATTATAGATACTCATTACAATCCTTTCCGAGACTAG
Source organism: Helochares maculicollis (assembly GCA_033557835.1). Classification (NCBI taxonomy): domain Eukaryota; kingdom Metazoa; phylum Arthropoda; class Insecta; order Coleoptera; family Hydrophilidae; genus Helochares; species Helochares maculicollis. The sequence goes on from JAWQRO010000423.1 coordinate 28,641, forward strand.
TTTTGCCATCCTGTTTATTATCTGAGAATATTTTCAAAATAAACTGGTCATTTTAAAACTATTTTCTATAAAAAAAGGGTACGTGCAATTTAATGCTTAGAATTGTTTCGATGAGCACCCTTTGCTGAGTTTTATAGTTAACTGAGCACTCCTATAACTTTATTATACTTTCCTGAAAGCGATTTTGCCATTACGCTAAATTCAGAAATATTTTTTAACTCATTTTCACCTACAACATAATACCAAGTAGGTGCAAGATCAAAAATAACCGACGATTGAGCTCCTGAGTGTCCTTCTTGGTAGGTCACGTCTGTTCCAAATGTGAGTAAGTTGTTATAATTATATTAAGAAAAAAAGAGTATCAACTAAAAATTATTTAATCTTTTATGCTCATTTGCATATCACTGAAAATCCCGGCAACTAAGAATTAATTAAATGACTTTTATTAGAGTGAATAAAAATTCAAAATATTGCACAAATTCATTCATAAACGTTGCTGTTTTATTATTTAAAAAATCGTAAATATTAATATGTTTTGCATCCAATTTTGGAAACAATTGCGATTCCACTATACATGTACTATATTCATGAAATAATTTACTACAGATATTAAGCTTGTTCATACATCATGAATGCATTCTCCCAATAAATCCATGATTCCATAGTTAATGCATCCATTTTAGCAACACATCATGCACAAGATTTCTTATTTTCTTGTTTCCGTATGTGAATCTATTGTGTAGTGCAGTTTTCTTTCGCTGACAGTCTCAGAGAATATTGTTTTTATAATTTTATAATCTACCAAACTCACAACTTTCAATACTAGATTTTCCAATAAATTTTGCAATTGGAAAACAAAAATACAACTTGATGGTTTGAAATATACTTTATTATTCAATACAGCTTCTCTGAACATTAACACACTTATTTCAATTAGATTCCAATTTATGAATTTCATCCCTGAAATATGAATTTGGAAGGGCTGCAAAATATACTTCCACACGAATTATAGCCAAGTCATTGGATGAATAGCGCCATTCATGTATGAGTTGTTTTTAGATCTGGAAACAGATGTAAGTCGCTAGTGAATACGGTGAATGCTTCAACAGTTCCTACTTTAACTTATGAATATTAGACATTGTCAAAATACTTTTGTAACAAGGTGCATTGTCATGATGAAAAATGATTTTCTTTATCTCCAAATCAGGTCCTTTTTCATAATTTTTTCCTTCAGATGATCTAAAAGGTTACAATAATAATCTTAATTTATTGTTTTTACAGCGTTTTGTTTTGATTCGAGACCATGCTGTTAGACCCAAGTCTCATCCATACTGATAAATCGAGCAAGTTGCATTCGAATATGTTTTCCATTACTAGTGAATGTGGCACCCATTGTGTACACAGTTTTCTGAAACCCAATAATTGTCAAAATATTGCTTACACTGACCAAAGATATGACTACGGCTTCTACTTAATTTCATGCACCCACTTGAAGATTTTTCTATATGATATCCTGTAATTTTTCTACGATTTCTGGTGTTGTTGCTGCTTTTGTACGTACTTGCCCGTCTTTTTACTGTACTAATTGAATGCGAGGAGTCCTTATACATTTTCAACATTCCTTTGTAAATGTCATTTGCTTTTAATCCTTTCAAAACTAAAAATTCAACCACTGGACCAATGATTTGTAAACAAAGAATGAATTAATAGATTGAATGGAACTTCACATAAGTTCATATGACGAGTGGACTAATATAACAAATTTCTGATCGACCTGAAATCTTTATAAACAACTTAAGTTGTTAGCAGGAACACGCCGCCAAATATCACAATCAGAAAGAAATAACGCCAACACTATTACAATGAAAATAATATTTTGACGATACTTCATACATTCTCATAGGATTAATTGGAAATGTTTCAAATGATCTGACTTCATCATATCAAGCCTTAACGCTTTCTCCATTAAGCATAATCGAAAGCATTTTTAACATACAAATGACACAATTGTAATAGAACGACCTCAATTCCTTTGTATGGCGTTTCCAACAATTATTATGCATTGATTATAGTTTACACCTATCGGTTATAACGAAATACACTTGAAAGCCATATGTAACGTAGTATATGGAGCATTAACATACTTTATTTACCCTATAAAGTAGCATGTGGGTTCTACATCAAATGCCACAAACAATGAAATCTAACAATATATGAAATGAACAGTTATACTTTACATCAGAAAATAAAACACAAGCTTGACAGTAATGGGCAAGCAAAATAGAGGTTCGTGTCGTTCCTGAACACTGACAATGATTAGATTAAGGAAAATTACAAGAGAATAACATTTAGTATCTGTTTATGGAAGCAGTGGGCGTTGAATACATCCTATTATATTTCATGGTTTGGCGAATTCTCAACATCTGTGATTGACCTTCTCTTCGCAGCAGTTTGCAAGTGTGCGAAATGCTTTATTACTATTATTGCGGTTTCAATTGTAGTTGCGTCAAAGCGGCTTGTCGCCCTCGCCACAAAAGGGGTTACCATCGTGGCTGAGTGGAGACCGTAATATGTTCCCCCAAAAATACATCCATTGTGTTGTATGATTCCTTTCCATTTTCAGATTTTGATTGGCAATTCAGAGTGCGGAATAGGATGCTGCTTTTATCAGGAAAGAAGCGCTCATTCTCTACTCTGCATTTACTTAATTATTCGTGAAAAAACGAAGCCATTTTCCTAGAGCTGTTTGCTTCAAATTAATCGCGTCAGCGATGTTACTTACTCAATCCAATGGGGGAGCTAGAAATCCCCACCCAATAAATGATACAGCTTTATTTCAGCATTACATGCATTTTACAAATTAAAAGATTACCCACGGGTATAATTTAGAGGGCAGTTTAATTGACTTTACTCTCACCCTGAACTTAATGACGCGGTAAATTCTAATAGAAAAAAGTTTCCCTATTACACTTTTTCCTTAATTATTTACAGGGGCTTTTTCTGGTGCATGCAATAATGATGGACCATTTAAAACTTCTGAGGTTTATGGAAAAAGTTTGCTTATGTGTTATAAAATTTGGGATCGAAGCCTAAAACGATAGGTTTTTTGGCAGTTTCGTAATTGTGGTTTGAGCAAATAATCATTTGTGGATAAAATGCTTTTTGGTTAAAACACATTTTGAGTAGTTAGCATTGTTTATGTGATACATTGGATAAAAGTAATAGGAAAAAAGATATGTTTGTCATGCATAATATTCAAAAATCATTGAGAATGTCGCAATATTACACCAAATAAAATACAATTTCGAGCGCCTACGTGAATTTACATTTTGATGTGTTGGTATGAGCAATTCGGATATAGTTGCTAGGCATATTCTTCAAGAAACTTGTTTAAAGCGAATGCAATTTTTCTTTATATCATTTCTTAGATTAGCTTCTTTATTGTTTATAAAACCTTAATTATTATTATAAAATTTAGGTTTAGTTTTGAAAATGTAGTGCCAAATTTTAGTTACGAAACCATTTTTTATTGTTTCGTGCCCCTGTATTGTCTTAGCGAAAAAAAAACGTTGGTTAGTATCTAAATAAATCTGTACTTATTTACAGTGAAATATGTTACAATACTTTTTTAGATATTCTAAGAACTAACTCCAGCAATAGAACAGAACTAAAATAATTATAAGGATTTGGTAATCAGAACTATTTTATTTTCAATCAACGTGTAGGAATTATCCAATTAGTATTGATTTTTATTGAACAAATTTCTTCCTTTCATTTAATAATGAAATATATTGATTAGTTCTATAGTTTTTCTTTTATTCCAATTTAAAGATGGAAATACAAGTTGTGCACTTCAGACACATCGCAAGTACACAGAAAATAGTGTAAGTCGTATTTGAAAATGAAGCCTTGAAAGAGAGGCAATGTAGAAATTTGTTTGCAGATTCTGGTGATTAATGATTAACAAACGATCAAAGATCTAGGCTTACAGTTAAACTAAGACCCATATCGCCATTATTTTAACACGTGCTTGTGCAGATAAGCTCAATGTATCTCACATATGAATTCACAAAGAAAGTTCCTTTGGCGCAATGAATTAGCATCTGCGATTCACATTGATCAAATTCTGAGAAGACTAATTACTATCGACAAAAAGTAGATAGTTTACAACATTATTCGCACGAGATCCTAGAAGGTACAAAAAGAAGCAGCTCAAACGATATCAAAAGCTGAGATTCACTAAAAAATGATTATGCTGTCCTTCAAGTGAAATTTTGAACTTATACCACACTAACAACTAGATAATCAACTTGACAAACTAAGCGATATAATCCATGCCACGTAGCCAAAAGTGAAAAATTTTTCTCTTTCTCCAAAAACTATTGAATTGAGGTCGTAATAAATATTTACATCCACAATATAGCTCTGACCTTGCGCCTTCAGAGTATTTTTTGTTTCAGATTTGATTGATATGCTTAATAGCAAATGTCAATAGTTTTACTTATGGCAAAAAGATCACCGACAAAACCAAGGAAATCCGGCATAATTTAACTGCCATTTGATTAAATAGTTCAGTTCTGATATCTTATTATCAGTTTTTGTTTTATAACACCAAAATATTATTATAAATATGAAAACTTTTAAGCAACTTATATTTACTATTACTGTTGCCAGCAGTAATCTTTTTCCGCAAAAGAAAAACATTATTAAAAAGAAGTTTCTTTTGAATTGACTTAAATGTTGCAAGGGCAGCATGACGACAGCTGTCGTCTACATTTTTGAAAAATGTATTTTGGTTATTGTCGCTTCTACATGTTTGTTTACATGTAATTTAACAATAAAAACAAAAGAATAATAAAATATATAAATAAAAGAATCTGTTTATGGTAAGCATTTTTAAACGTTCTGGTTTTAAACATTTTAAGCCGTTTATTTTTACTCTGTTACAACCTTAAATTGTCGTTCCGATAGAATAATACTTTCCGATACAAAAGTTTTGGGCACATTCGACGAAATTTGGATGTATTACATGTTTATTTGCATTGCGCTCATTTATATAATACTTGACTTCTTCTAGCTTTCCGCTTTTACATGAGAACCACTCGTGCTTGTCAAAAAACCCACGATGAAACTGACCGCTTTTCATTATGTGGATCTTCATTGGTCGTAAATGAATAAACTGCATTTGATTCTATGTGTGACAAGTGTTAAGCGTAATACAGTAAATCATCATATGTCAAATTTCGTTTGTCAATGAAAATATCATTGCGTTATTTAATACCTTTTAAATGCAAAAATAAATGAATGTCTCCACATTAAGTTGTTTCAATGTATTTTTGGGTTCAAAGTCAAATAATATATATTTCTTAAGAAAAAGATGCCCCTAAGGGCACGAAAATGTAGAATATTCATTGTATTTGTTGCATATGCACAAAATGAATTCAATTACCTAAATGTAGCAATCTTTTAAATACAAACTACAAACCATTGTTCATCCAAATAAGTGACTTGCTAAAAGAGCAACTCCAGCCAAACGCAAAGATAAGCCGCCACAGGTGCAATATTTTTAAGAAATACCGTTGTTTTTCTCATCACTTTCAAGTTTACTCGTTTTCAAAGCTAAAATGCCGGCAAGAATTAGCATACCAGTAGATTAGGTACAATATGTCACCCACTGGCATTCCGCAGCAACAATTCTGCCCACGGAAAAATTCCCTAAAAATTACTTACGACATTCCTCGTTCTTCAAACGACAATTACCAGCAAATTTGTATTTTGCAAAGTCATTCTTAATTTCATTCGGTGCTATAAGCAATAACTCGTTCACAATTAATTTTAGTGATATGTAAATGAAATAGAGTTGGCACAACTATTCAGAAATTGCTGCAGCGGCGTTCTAACCGGGACGTCACTTTTCTACATTACCACTTCTAGCACGCGAGAACCTCGTTAGGTCTCCAGTTATTTGGATTAGTCGTGAAGCTTTTCGGGTTTTGTAGTCTAGAATAAAATAAACCCCAACTCCTCACATGATGTTTACTTAACCACCCTACATTTCTTTCCTCTACCTTCCATACATTTACGGAGCTTTGCTATTAGTTACCACAGTCTACAAGATTCCTAATTTTTAACACAACTATTTGCTATCCCTTATTTTTAATTCGAAATACCACTTAGTAGTCGTAGCGGACAATACGTCAAGAAATGACTGTTTTCGTTTTCCGAACCTTCTAAGATTTTCAAGCTTAATTTAATGTTCTTTCCGACGCATTGTGTAGCTTTAGGCTGTTTTTGAATTTTTTAATTGTCGAAGTTTAAATACGCAGTAATTTTATTTCAAAAGTTTATTTTTTTGTGCCCGGCTTTATAGGTCTTAGAATGGAATTTACCCGCCAAGTTGGCTTATTTATTTCAGCTTCATTAAAATTCGCTTTCTTTAAAAATACTACCCTTCATATTTTTAAATAAACTTCGCAACGCTTGCTCGTAACGGAAGCAAGGATAGTTTACCAGGAGCAATCATAACTCCTCCGGAATTCCAAGAAATTTTTCTTTGCGCTTCTTGTTTATCAATGAAAGAAATTCGCTTCCACAATTTCGAAATGTTTGCAGACGAAAGGGCGAGTTGATTTAAAATTAATTATCGCTTCTTATTAAGCTTTACATATAAAAACATGGAATGTTTTACTCTGTGTATATAAAATGGATGTGGAAAGTATAATTTTCAGTTTTATCGTTCTTTCACCGTATGAGAAATGTGATTATATATTTTAATAGTGACGTAGGCGTTTCTAATCCGAGTTTATTGCCGGTATAAAAAAGAACACAAACGATTTTTTTCGCGGGAAAAGTAATAAGTGCTGAAGAGAAATAATGAAATGCAAATCGCATTTTCAGCGGTGTAACGGGTTTGGTTTTCATGTTTCATTTTGCCTACTTTGGTTAACTCATTTAAGGTTTCATTCGAGTGCGTTGGGCAATACCCTCTGTTTTGATGTAGTTATAATGACATTTTTTAATTAACGGGATACTTTCTAAATAATAAACAGATCAATTTACTTTGTGTAAACTCTTCACATAGAATAATAATGGGGTACTTTTCAATATTGATTACGAGTAACTAGTAACAAAAAACGAAAATGTTATTCTTATGAATGCATGAAAGCATGAACTGCATATTCCTAGTCTTAGTTCAACAACTATTCAACTTTGGTAACTTAGCTTTCAATTCTAATTCATTTGACTGAATTTATTTTTAGGGGCAATGCAACAGTCATTGAATAAAATTGGTGTTTAAGCTTTGCCTTGAGAAGAGCAGCTATGATTACCTTAAGCTTTCTAAAGCTTCTCATATAATAAGCGCTACACGCATTTGGTTTTTTATTATCCTAAGGCTGCATGCATTACTACTTTATCTTATTTACCTCAAAACCTACTGTTTGTTATATACGTATATAAGGCGGATTCAATATGGATTCAAGCTAGGCTTTCATAGTCAAACTGTATAGAGGCAACTTTCGTAAGACTTTCGCTAAACAAACATCTTTATCAAACCATTCTTTTAACAAACACCACACCGATTACTTGAGAAATTGAGAGCAGCGTATTTTAATTTAGGTATATAGTAATGTGTAGCTTTTATCTATCATATCCTACTACTGTTTTCTAAAGCATACTTTACATTGATTTTGTAAGAGTAATTTTTAAACTAATTTTGCTACTACACTGAATCCAGTAAGCTCATTATTAATTCTTTAACATTTTTCTATAGTCAGTTGAAAGAATAATAAGGTAATTCAATTTGGAAAAAGAGCGTCTAATGCAGTTTTAAATTCAAAAAACCCCGGTATAAAATATTAAGTAATATTAAAGCAAAAGACCTTTGCTAGACTGAAGTCGCTTTATCATAAGTTTTGTAGCCGTGGTTGGTGAACCGATTAAAAAGTTTTCCCACTTAGAGCTACAGAGTGAAACTATATCAAACAGGATTTGAAATATCATCACCAGAACACTGTTATTCCCGAACGGCAAAAACAAACTTGGATTTTCCTCTACTCTAATAGAATTAAATCACAGATTAGTCTGGGAAAGTTTCTGTTTTCCGCAGACCATTGAACCATTCTTAAAACTTTAACTGAGAAGAATCTCATTTATTTAAATCAATTGGATATCTACTGCTGTTTCTTTCGAATAACAAACTATTAATTTAAGAATTGTGCTGAAAAATGTCCCCAAACGATCAGCTACTACAATCAACAAGACTCAGCTAGTTAGATTAAAAACTATTGCATATCTGAGACCAAAATATTGTATTTTCGAATCAATACCATTCTCAATGCTTCAATATGTTGCTATATAAAAATCACCTACTTAACAATCTCTTTCGCTTATTTAATTTTATTTTGTTGTCACGTAAAATCGATACTCATACATAAAGGTAGGAACGAGCGCTTAGTAAAGTAGATGATGTGTTTGTCATATAAATATCAATCAACAAGAATGTGTACAGCTACTACGAACTTCTCTCTTCTCTAGCTGTTCCTAAGTCATGATTTCCAGAAAAAATACTGGCAGTTTGGAAACAAATTTTCCGCTCAAATAGACACCCTCCGTTGAGGATTACAGCTAAGTCACCCTCCCTACAGATATATTTGTCTAACTTTGCAAAAAATTTATGGCATACAACTATTCAGAGCAAACACGGATATTTGGTTGTCCCTTTGTGCATATAATACTTTTGGAAATTACTAAGCCTTTCGTTAATCGACATAGGAATCGCCATTAAAACTCATTCGTTTTACTAACAATGGCTGTAATTCACTGCAGGCATTCAAACTTAATGGTGGCTGGGCTTTTATATTTGTTTTCAAATGTCTGGATATCAGCGACGTACTAAACAATTAGGATTAAACTGTCTCCCCTGTAAAATATGATGGTTTGCAAGTGTTAATTTTGCTTGTTAGGTTTCATGTCGGTTCTATACATAATATAATCTATATCTGTGTATTTCGTTACGTTCTAAAATTGAAGTTGGATATTGTCATTCCCCTAGTATATTGTACTAGAAGAAAACATTTAATCATCAATTTTTACAGGTCATAATATGTTATTATTATGTCAGATTTTTAGTACATCAAAGAATATTATCTTTTTCAATTGTAAGAAAGATGGCATCAAAGAGAACAAGATTATATGATGAGTAGAATATATTCTTAAAGGTTGAGTACCCAAATTATGGAAAATAAAGATAGAATATCAAAGACTGCAGGTACTAAATAACAAGCTACATAATATCAATTAAGTCGTACGTTTAATCGTAATTTTTACGTATAAATTACATAGCTTCAAGTCTACTTTTTTAATTTAATTTTACATATTATATAAGCTGCTATTTCTAATAATTAACGACTGAATGAGCAATTATTCTTCGTACACGAGGCGGTTCAATAATGAGAAATCGCTAGCCCGAATGCGCTGATATGGCGCTACTGTAAACGAATAGCATGATGGACAATTTGAATCATTTATAAAGTTAGAGTAGTTAACTTAAATAAATATTTTAGAAGGCAAATAAATCTAGTGCCTACTCAGCTCTACTGATTTATTATCGGTTAGAAAAGTGAAACAATCAAGCTAACAATTGGTAAATAGTGGCCGAATAAAAATCTCATTATAAACAAATTCAAACAAAGAATTTTTTTATTAAGGTTAAAGCATAAAATCTGTAACTAGATTTCTGACATTTTTCAAAATAAAATGATATAGAGCTAATTTGCTCCTCCATTAAATAAAATATATAAATATCTATTTATTTATCAGGGTAATATTTACAAAATTAAACAAATAGATAAATGAGTGGTATTATATTATTAAATGGTTAATGGTTTTTATCTTTTATCTTCTTATTCTTCATATTATTCCAAAAGGTTGATGTTATATATATATATATATACATATATATATAATTAATTAATAATTTTATTTTTATATATATTTTATTTGATTGATGTTATTTTATGATTTGAACGCTATTTAGTAGCCATTGATGTTTATTTAGCTGTTAATCTTTACAGTTTCAATTCATTTTAGCAAGAAGCATCGCCAGAAGTGACGTTTTTATTTATGTTAATTGAAATTAACTTCAACGGTATCGTACAGATCCGTTTTTTGATCGCTTGATCACTGGAGACAAAAAGTGGGTCCTGTACGACAATCCGAAACGCAAAAGGCAATGGCAGAGCCGAAACGAATTACCACGAACTACTGCAAAGCCAGGTTTACACCCCAAAAAAGCACTTCTGTGTGTTTGGTTGAATACACGCGGAGTTGTTCACTTTGAAGTGTTAAAACCTGGACAAACTGTTAATGCAGATGTATATTGTAAACAATTCGAACAAATAAACTGGTCTTTGATTGAAAAGTATTCGGCAATTGTCAACAGAAAAGGAGTTCTGCAACATGACAATGTAAGACCACACAGTGCAAAACGGACCTTATACAAAACTAACAAATTGGGGTGGGAGGTACTGCCTTACCCACCATACTTGCCCGATATTGCACCCACGGATTACCATTTATTCCGATCACTGCAACATTGTCTTAGTGGCAAAAAATTAGAAAATTTTGATGA
>JAWQRO010000042.1:0-67589 GCA_033557835.1 Helochares maculicollis
AAAATTACAAACTAAATATATGTATATATATATATATATATATATATTTAGTTTGTAATTTTATAAACAAAATTCTGTTTTGTTGCTTGGGATGTTTAATGGCTACTTTGCAGTTTCGCCTCATTTCGTAAGAAGCATCGTCAGAAGTGACGTTTATTTTCAAACTGGGCTGTTTGTAAACAAACATTTTGTTTATTAAAAACCAATTGGGAGTTTCTTCTTCTGTGTGTTTCTGTAAGTATAGCGTCATATTTTTGGCTTAGGTCAGCAATATCTATTTTACTAGTGCAAGCATTTTCTTCTGTTTTTATTTAAAACATTTCCAGTAGAAGACGTTTTCTCTCGTTGTTTTGATCTTCTAAAATTTTTCGATATTCATAGTTGGACAAGTGTTTTTGATCTTTTGTGTGTTTTTCTAGTACTGTGCTGTGCATATGATATTAATGTCCAATTTATGTTGATTCAGTTTGGCATTTAATAGACAAGTAGATTCTAAAAAATTGAATATTTATTGCAAAAGAACGGTAGTTTAAGTTTATTCAAAGTATTGTCCATCACTAGCAACCACTTTTTCTCATCTCTCAGGCAGCATTCGGATTCCACATCTGAAGAACTCCTTATATTTTGAGACTATCCACGTATCAACCCAATTGTTGGTATCTTTATATGTTGTGAACCGCTGCTCCGACAAAGCATGTACCATTGACTGGAAGAGATAATAGTCGTATGGCGCTATGTCTTGTGAATATGGCGAGTAGGGTAACACTTCCCAATCAAATGTTTTCAAATAGTTTTTCACCGGAACCGCTACATCCGGACGAGCATTATCATGGAGTAGAATTATTTTGTCGTGTCTAGAATAGTATTAAGGGCATTTTTCCTTTAGAGCACGGCTCAATCTCATCAATTGTGTTCGGTAGAGAGTTCCAGTGATTATTTCGCTCGGATTAAACAACTCGTAATACACCACACCCAGTTGATTCCACCATATACACAGCATAAGTTTTTTCCGTGAATATTCGGTTTTGCTGTGAATGTTGACGCCTGGCCAGGTTTTCGCCATGATTTTTTTATTGAGATTCGATGTAAAAAACCTTTTTTTATGCCTGGCTAGTAGCATTTCAGTCATGTATAATCGACGTTCAATATATCGTGGCTTCAATTCATGTGGAACCCAATTTCCTTGTTTATGAATCATCCTTAATGATCTTATACGATGTGAAACTGTTTGCGGAGTGACTTCTAATGTGAGAGCAAGTTCGTCATGTATTTGAGACGAATCTTCTTCCAATAATTCTTCCAATTCTGCATTTTTGTAAATTTTAAGCCTTCCACTGCGGTCTTTGTCTTCTACATCAAAATCACCGTTTTTAAACTTTTGAAACCACTCACGACACGTTCTCTCACTCAAACTAGCTTCATTATATGCTTCTATGAGCAATAGATGCGCCTCAGCTGTAGATTTTTTTAAAGTAAAGAAATAAATTAAAAGTTTCCGCAAATGACGTGTATTTGGTTAAAATTTTGACATTTTCAGCTCAAGAAAAGTATATTTTACTAGCACGGAGTCACTAACCTAGTAAGGTTATGATATTTTAGAACAAACAGACTAATTTTTAAGCTCGTTATTATCTGCAAATTCTAAGAAAACCCGCGCCCCGCGACACCTTCCTTAAAACGGCGGAAACTTATTTGTACTCCTTATATAACATATAATATAATATAATTTATGGATGTACTATCGTCGATTAATAAAATGGGTTAGTGCATATTTTGTTTCATAATATAAGATATTTTATTTTGAATTAAATAATTTGGGCAATTATTTTCTAAGAAGCCATTATCAATCATTTCATACATTCTTATTCGAATTTTATGTCTTGTTAAATGCGTTTTGTAATGACATTTGTGAAAATAGTTTTGTTTATTGGATAATTAGAGTCGAAAACTTAGCCTCTCCAGCTGTGTGTTTGTTTTTAATACCAATTTCGATGTATTTTTGGTATTATCTATTATGTCCTTTAGTTAATAATGACTGTTTTGTTGGCCTATATTTCTGTCGTGAAATGTAGCTTGGGGTGGAAGATATTGAACGTATTTCATTGTTCTTTCATTTTATTAGGATATGCTTAGAAGGAAGTATGTTTAAACAGTCGCCTTCTAGATATTGCATTGCTAAATTGTAACCGATAATGTTGACTTCATAGGATACCTAAAAGCTTGCTGGTAGTGTAAAGACTATAAAAAATGAAATGGCTAAATACGCAAACCGTAAAATAAAACAATTCTAAGAGAAGAAATTAGAGCAAAAACTAATAATCCTAATAAACTAAATCCACAACTCCAAGAAGAAGTTAACGAACGCAATTAACAGAATTTATTTTTAGTAACCTGCAAGAACAACAACTTCATATCAAATTGCAGCGAATTATCAAAGAAGAAATATGCAAAAAGCAACAAAGACCAACAAATATCGAAAAAATTCCCGACACATTTTATATCAAATTAATAAAAATAAAGATATTGACAACGCTAAGCAAGATATAGAGACTAGAAGAAAAAACCAGAAAAAAATCTACTAAAGGGCAGTTTAGCAGAAACCTAGTATAAATCACACATCGAGCGATAAATTATCATGTATAACCTTCCATCAATCTGCATCGCAAATTATATTTTGCTGTAAAACTGTAATATTGAATATGATAGGGATTAAAAATTATGCTTGCCGATATTTTTATACCCTTACCATAGTCGTTTTTATAGTCTCTTCATGTTACACTGATATCATATTGCAATTAAAAGTTAATCGCTTCTTTAGTGTTGCGGCTAGCTAAGGCTTCATAACATTCGCCTTACCAACAACCTACAGTTTGATACAAATACATTCCTTTCAACCATTTAGAGCATACTTGCCAAAGTGTTTAAATACATTAAATATCTATTGATACGTTTTGTACGCTTTGTCAAAAATTTCCGACTTATTTCACTTTGATGAAGCATGAATTGCAACAGTTATAGAACAAACTTTTCTTGTTGATCCAATTTTAATCTGCGCTCAAATGTTTATGCAAATGCTCAGAAAGTACCCATTTGAATAGTTAGTAAATGTTTTTCTAAAAAAGAAAACAAAAACTTGTATACAAGCATTATAAGCTCAAAATCAGTTTACTATATTAAAAGTTTGTTTTATGTAAATATTTTGCTATGATCTTATATAATAAATACGTAGCTCTCGTTATAAATTAATATTTCTGAAATAGTTTCCAAATTAAACATCGTATCAATGCTTTAGGTACCAGTTTGTTTCAACACCAAACAAAATAAATTTGAAAGTTAAAATTGGGCTGTCAAAACTACAAGCTAACTCCAATATTTTTTTCAAGAGATAATGAACATCACTAAGTATTAAATGCAAATTTTAAATGATAAAAAGGCCTTAACAAATCACGAATGATAAAATGTCTTATTCTAAATACGTTCTAACTGTTCTTATATCTACCCGTTTTGTCGCTCAGCAAGTGTGCGTTTCATCGATGCAAATAAGTGGTAATCTGAAGGAGTCAAATCTGGTGAGTAAGTCGCATGAGGTTAAACTTCCAACCTGAGTGCTTCCAATTCATCGCAAACCGGTTTTAAGGTATATAAGCATTCTAATGAACAACAATAACTTTCTGCTGTGTTCTAGCAGCGAAAGTTTTAAAATTGGTTAGCTGTTGTTAGTATTGATTTGTATTAAACGGTTCCCCAGGCTTTTAACAGCTCTTAATTGACCACGCCCCTTTGATCCCATTTAACATAGAGCATCGTCTTTCTGCCAAAGCGATTTGGACTTTCGGAAGTAAATCGTGTTCTTGGGTCTACGCATGATTTCTTAAGCTAGAATACTCAAAATAAATCTCTACGATGCACACACATTGATTCAGTCTATAACTAGTGCGCTTCTGAAACTTGCTGAAGGTAAACCAAAAATTCATTGCAGCACAAACTGTATGGGTGCATTACTGCATCAAGTGCTTAAAATTAGCATTTCATACTTAGAGACCTGGTTTTTTTAAGTTGCAAATTTGTTCAAACATTATTTTAAAGAAAATTAATTAAGCTACAATTTAAGCTGACTATACGGCTTTATATACAAAGATAATTTAAAAATACAATTTTTTATTAAAAAAATTAAATGTTTTAAAGAACAAAAGAGTATTTTATCAATAGAAAAATTGTTTTAAATTACGAAGAAAAATCACTCAATTAATTCATTTTACTTAATGTTGGACAAGTCCTCTAGCACACTAACATCTACGATTTCTGTTCCAGGTAATGACGATGGCCTTTTCACCTACCACTAATTCAATTTAACAATCAACGTAAGTTATGCATGATTTCGTTTAGTATTAACGTACGTTTTATGTAACAATAATGTCAACTAACTATCAAAGCGCTCCGTTTCAACGGTGCAGTGATTTTCATAATAATTGACCTTTAATCAAACGCCAGACGTTTGATGCGGATCATTTTGAGCAACAATGCAGTGTTATGATCATATTTCCGGTAATTGCTGTCTCCCCACATCCTGAATCGTAGCGTCATTTCCGTAATGCACGGCTCAGGCTTGTGCATTTGTTTTAATGATGGTTATCCGTGCTGGGATCTTAGTATTATTACAAAATAGGCACATACGCAATATATAATAATAAAATTAGAGAATCTTGCAAGACATCTTTGTATACCATAAAAAGTAGATGATCTCTTTGAAATAATAATCGATAATTCAAACTTGAAATAAAATATTGTTTAAGTAGAATATTGTATTTGATTTTAGCGTTAGTAGCAGACTTAAAGTGAAAAAGTTAACTTTTCGGTTCGATGAATTAAATTTTTAAAAAAGGAAACAACAATCTTTTCAATAATACAAATTTAAATATAAATGATGCTTTGAAATTAAGAATAACAATGTGATACTAATAATACAATATGTTAAATACAAAATAATAATGTCGAAAGTAATGTAATATGTTCTTTCTGCTCGGCTTCGGGCGTGTTTTTTTTTTATACAAAAATGAAACATTTCCGAACTAGTTGCGTATCGGTAATTTGTTGCATCTAACTAAATAAATAGATATAGTTTACAGAAAAGCGAAAAGAAAAGAGACAAGGACGACGGGTTCATAACTGATATTATTCTAATATAGAAAAAACTATATATTTAAAAGTAGGATGGTTGAATGCAAAGTAAAGGGCAGTAGCGACGCAAAATAATAAGACAAAAAGTCTGTTGCGTTTGCATAACAATATTTTAAAAAGTTGTGTCCATTAAATTATGGCAAACAAATTCGCCCTCTTCTTTCATAAAATATTTTTAAGCAGAGCTCTTGACGTCATTAGGTAAGAGAATCGTTAGGCTTTTAAACTTAAAAAAATCCATTATCTTATGCGCAACTTCTTAAGTGCCTCTCATTTTTCTAGTTAATCTAGTTTGCTGTAGGTACTTGCTTCTTGAGTCGATTAATAAGTTAGTCATTAATTTAAAGCTGAAATGTTGCCCCCAAGGGTGCAGTTTTCCCCTCGAGGAAGGTTAAATATATTATTTATATTTTTCCTGCTTGACTTAACCTACATTCATCTTGTCTGCCCAAGCAAACAAATATCTGTCAATTTTTGTAGCATCTTTTCTCGTGTTCCGCATTCTACCCAGATACTTCTTGGAAATCCACTTTCATTAAATTTGCATACTTATTCATTTAAGCTCTTTTTATTATAGTCGAGGGCAATTAAATAATCTTTTTTACGTCCATTTCGTTATAACAGCTTTAAAATTTATTCTTTACGCTCGTGTAAATTGCGATCAAAACGCATCTATTTCTCATGGGCACGAAGAAAGTTTTTTCACGCTATCAACATTGAATCAAGTTCGCACGGTTAAAAATTAATATAATACAATACACAAGGTTAATTACATTACATACTCTGTGATTAAACTGCTTGCTATAAGAAACTTAAGCTTTGAACTTGCTAACTTTCACATAATAGTAAGTGATATTATATTCAAGGCTTATGCTTACAAGCGCCAGACAACTCTAAAATTAATCTCCTGAAATTGCAAGATAAGGTTAACTATATTGTTTCAGAGCTGGTAACTCGCCTGAAATATCCTGTTTTATGCCGTGAAAACAGTTTTGCTAAAAAAGCCTAAGATTTGTTGTAATGTACAAACAAAACCCGAGTGGTTTCGTTTTGCTTATGAAAATGTGACAATTTTAGCCTTAGAGAGACTTTTAACGTCCATCATGTGGCTAATGCATATCTCATTTTGTCCCGAAAGCAAGACAGATTATAATTTTAATGAGCTCTAAAATGAACAGCGGGCGATAATCATCTTCACCGGAGCTTTTTTCTTAAATTTGTAAAGCCTCATCTCCGGAAAACTTCTAAGTAGAGTCGCGCCCCTTGGAGAGCATTTAGACGAAAAGATTATTCTGTCCTCGCTGGTGGTAAATTTTTAATAAAAGCTGGGTAATATGTGATATAGCACGTATATATCAAGTGTAAGATGTTTGCAAGAGTCTAGCGTATGTAGGTATAAGAGTTGTTTACAGTTGAGAAAAAGCTTTGATGTGAATAGTACAAAATGACTTATCAAAGGCTCAATATTCCTTTTTTACTTCTTTCTGCTTGCGCCATAATGAGGTTATTTATCTCGTCGTCCTTTGTGCGTTTACATAATATGACGTTACGTTTATATTCCTAAAGCTATTCATGCCACTGTCAACTCCCCATTGCGTTTGATGTTCTTAGTCGTTGTATGGAGCTAACGATTTAATTTGTTTAATTCTCTTTTAAATTTTCTCTTGGGGAAAGAGTCTTTTTGAAGCAAAGTATCAATTAGAATGGAACTTGAAGGGAAGAATTGGATGTAGAGGATGGATTTTATCCAGACTAAATGTAAATGGCTGAATGTTGAGGTTCTATGTTGAATTTAGCATTGCTGTGTTGCATCTTTAATCCTTGCCTATAATACTGTTTACTTTTCAAATTAATATGAACGCTACCTTTGCTAAACGGATTCAGGATAGGCAATAAGTAATTCACTGGAAATAGGTATAGAACATATGCAACAATTTTAAAAATGCCGATGAATTCAATAGTTTTGTTGGCGCACATACCATCATGTATCCTCTCTACGTTGATTATTAAATAATTCAATCCTTGTTAAAATTTAATGCGGCAACAAATAAAAACAAGTTGGGAAATGTAAATATATTTTGAATTAACGTGTATGCTTTGAAAATTTTCAATTTGTTTTTTAATTATCCATCGTGATCAATAAAAGTATTTTATAAAAAAGTAATGATTTAGAAACCTGACATAATTAATTTCGCGTTAGATACCTCAATATTGATATTGATATTGATCAGATGATTGTTTAAATTGATGCAGCAAAAAAAATCAATTCTATGGGAAGTTGAAACCTGAACAGAAGTAGATCTTTTTTTCGGAAATGAAATAACACTGTGAAGCAAAACGAAATAAATCAGCTTCCTTTGCTTGAGAGAGGACCCCGTTTAGCTATCTTTTACATTTAAAAGCGTAATCTGGAGTCTGCTACAGCTCCAGCTGTATAACTTATTTCCAACTCCACTGCCTATCTTTTCAAAGAAGAACGGATAAAAATTATACTCCTCTATAGCTGACTAATTTATTATCAACGATCGATTTTTAAACGGCTACTACTTCAATTTGTTTACGTTACTGCTGATACAGAAAACTTCCAGTTGCTTCTATCTATAGTGCTTTTATCAGACTTGTTTTATTATTATGCAATGTGTTTATCAAACACCTCCTGAAGCGTTGTGCCATTACGACCAGCCGGTATGCAGATCTGCTACCATATCTAGTTTTAATCCATGGTTTCATTTAAACGCTTCCTGTAGTTTCATGATTTAATTAATCTTTGTTTTCCATATAATTAATGCGTGGGCAACGATGTTTACACCCTGCGGCTTTATGGCTCAATATTTGATACATATTAGTTAATGCTTACCTGGGCTTAGCATCTCATAAGCAATTCTGTATTTTAATAAAATGTTCATAGCAAAATTGTTATATCCAGCGGAACTCAATAGCTTGATGCCATTGATAATTCTATTCGTTTTGGTTTTTTGTGGAACATCAATTTCTGCTTAAAAAATGTTTTTAGTTCGTTGGAAATTTTCAAACTAACAAATGAAATCAATGCCACAAACTCAACCAGATTTTATTCTTTAATCATCCTCTGGTATTTTTTGGTAATAGTCATTGTTGAAGAATTTTTACAATGAAGGATCATGGAACCTAGTCCAATTAACAATTTGATTGCTTATATTTTTATAATGCATTTTAGCTAAAATTCCTACTCAGCAATGGTCTTTAGTTGTTTTTTTTTAATTGCTGCAGGACATACACACTGCTTTATCGTGAACGTTGGCCGCACTATCTTCTTCTTTTTTTTTTTGCTGTTGGTTACATTTTTTATTTAATAGACATGAATCGTAATCAACTATTATTTTAATAAAAAAATATTTTTCTAATTCCTTACGGAAGTAGCTTTTCAATCGGTATAATTTTGAACAATTAGCAAATTGTTTTAAATTTAATTTATATAATAGGACTGCGCTAAAATTAAAAAAGGATAGCTAATGTGAAAATAAACAGATGGCACAACAGAATCTTAAAATAATATGGGACGTTCTCAACGCTAGGATAGAAAAATAAGCAATGTGTGGACCGATAATATACCCACAGCAAATACCAGGAAAGTAATGAAAAAGAAGAATGCTTATCAATTTCGCTACAAAAACATCTAAAAATAATGATTAAAAAATAGAAAACAATTGTGTATATACCAATCGAGATTAAACATATCAGACAAGAAATAACACGAGGAGTTAAAGAGGGATTGGCGCAAACATGATGGCAAGAAGTAGGCTTAAATAGTGGACATCACTTGATGTAACATTGGATTGAAGCATATGTAAAAATGGTTAAGAAGCTCAGGGATTCTAAAACAAAAAAAGAGATGATAATTTGTTGAAAAATATTTTAAAAAATGGTAGAAAACTATGAAATTTGCCAAAATATAACCTAGAATTTTGCAAAACGAGGAACAGCAAGATTACAAAGAATAATAAAACAAATAATAACGGAAAATAATGAAAACGGAAACGGAATGGAAACTTCGAGAAATTGAAGATAATAATAGAAGTATAAGAAGCTAGCGAGTTTTATAAGTAATTTCTATACGAGTTCGAGGATTTGTTTGTTCAAGAATTCTTTATAACATATTTGAGAGTATAGAACAAGTAATTTTAATTAGATATTTCTGAGACCTTTTATACCTGAAGTCAAAATAAGCTCCCTTAGTATTCAATTTTATTTGTCACCTTTGGATCGTAAAGTTGATCCAAACAAGACTGAATTTATTGTACTACTTTTTCGAAACTATCTATAGCGCAATGACTGAAATCAGGAAGATAACTTGTTACGTACTATGATAAGATTTATTTCGACTATTATTGGCTTGTCTTTTTAATTTTTTATATAATGATGGTATACCTGAAAGCAGTTGTATAGATTTATACAATGATAACAGTTTCAATCTTTCAGTTGCGTTTTTTGGTTCTAGGATTGCTAGTTTGGCGTTAACTCAGCCTTAATTTTCTGCTTTCAATTACGAATTACCTACTTTGGGTGATCGCTGCATTTGGACATTAGATTTATAAAAAGAAAGTTGAAAGTCGATTTAGTTTTCTAACTATATTTTGAAGCTTATTATATCTATGATTTTTTTGGTGGGTTTAGTTTTGGTTTTTTTAATAATTGTAGATATTCTACTCTTACTTTACAAATGAGTGTTTAACTGTTTTAAGAATCCCTTATCCTTTAGAGTTGTTAAGGCTGCGGCTTTTTCATAAAAGCTACAATGAACACTACCGGCATCGCTAAGAACGACAAGATGAGAACTTTCTTAGTAATCAAGGTGGTGTTCTATTAGACCATATCTCGGTTAGCAATATACTACTACAACTGCAACGTTTCCGGTTTTTACAGCTACTCTTGCAGTTGCAGCCTGATTGAGTTTTGATATCATATATATTGTTAATGGCATCGTTTTATAATATTCGTAGTGCGGTCATTTTTTTATCTAGTGTGATAGCTACTACTTGTAATAGCTACCTTATGAATCTGATGTAGAATTTATGGATAAATGTGTTTTATTTAGCTCAATATATATGTTTTAAAAGGGATTTATTACGGTAATAATAGAATAGATAATTGGAAATTCAAGTAATGAGAAAATCTATAGCATATAAAAATATAGTTTTAATGGTTCCGACTTGTTGCTTTACCGCAATATTATTGGTCGATTAGAATTTTTAGTATTGAGAGAAGCAGTTTCATTGCTGATAATCGATTATCAATGTTTTAGGAAATAAATAAAATTTTATATTACTAATCTCATTTACGGCAATAACTATTCCACATTAAAACAAACCTGTTATTGATTTTCAATAGGTTTCAGTTTGTTCAAAATACCATTAAATTAAATAAGTTTCTTACTTTTTTTAACAATATTGTCATTGTGAATGAATACATGTTGGGTGAACAGACATACGGATGCATATTTTTTCTAAAAGACCCGTTTTCAACTGCTTTTACTATAATTATCTGCAATTTAATTATCATCTTAGATATAGGTAGATCAATTTGCTAACCTCACCTAATTAACATAAACATTAAGTGCAGCTTCATGAAGCAAGGCAAATCACTTTTTGATCAACAATAAATCTATTGGCAAGTAAGCAATATTCCATTGTTTCTATCCACTCTATATGATCGCATAATCAACCCAATTTCAAATTCTTCAAATATAAAGCAATCCTACGTAATCTATGCTCATCACGTTAGAAAAACTTCTAAGAAACTTGCGATCACGTCGTGACTGGAAGCAGAATATCTGATGTTACAGTCTTACATATGCCGTAAAAGTAAAATGAACTTACCGAGCTTATTTGAAATCGCAGTCAGGCATTCGTACGTTGAGCTTTCGATTTAAAATATCATAAGGTAACACATTATAAATTCCACACATATAGCACATTGTAAACGAAAATAGAAATGGTACTAAACTCTAAATAATAAAGATAATAAATATCAATTCCATTAAATAAGCATAAAACAATGAAAGAATCATCCTCATACTCATCCGTTCTGTCTCCGTTTAAATAATCCGTTATTAGTTTCTACGAGCTTGAATTTCATTCTGCTTGTCTTTTACCCACTTGCTAATTTAAATAATAATGGTAGTACCGCCACGTTTCCCCACTTTGAGCTGATTCAACAAACTAGTTAGTGCAATTATATAGACAAGGATATAATTAATGGATTACAGGCATGCACACATACACACATACACATACTGTGTCTTTACTTAGGTGGAATTGAATGGAGGGCGACATGATTAGTGTCATTGTCACGTGGGCTGCAATGTAATTGTGGTTTCCTTCCTATATTCCATTCACGCAAGCAGCTAAACAAATGGCCACGTATGAAGGTGTAAGAACTAAAACCCGGTTTCCGCTCTTGGTTGCCAGTCGGTCCCTAGTTTCAGCTTCAGTTTCAGCAGCATCAGCGGCGTGCTTGCAAAGAACGGGAGACTGCTAATCCTCGAAAATCGGATTGGTCTTATTTACAGAGCGGATATAATTTGCAGTTACATTTTGCTGTAACTAAGTTTTGTTTCGCAAAGATCATGCAATGTGCGCGACTTTGCCATAAAGCAGAGCTGAAATTTCTACAACAACCATAAATTATTCGGAAGATAAGTAGAGCATCGGTACTTACTGCATAGGATCAATAAAAGCTTCTCTCCAAGTTTCTAACGAGAAAATTTATGTACTGTACACACACTAAACTTACTATTTATGGAACTCACACACGTTAATTTTTCGTAATTGCTATAGAATTACGTGGACCTTCATATAAAGTATCGATGAATCAGTACTAGCGATACACTCAGTCAATAGATAAATATACAGTTCGATTGATTGGCCGCAAGGAGAGTCATAACTCTGATGTTTTCAAGAGCAGAAGAGTGTGAAAAGAGAAACAATTATTCAATAGCTCTAAAACTTCCTACAAATATTTGAAATTTGCTATTTATACAACGAGTCGCAAAATCAACTTTAAATCCTACTAAATATTTCCCCTCTGGCCGCAAAAGTTTTATTATCACGCATTTACAAAAAGCCATTAGCAGTATAAAAAATATTGCGTAGAAAATGAGGTAATTTTACGATATGGGCCTCATAATGTAAGCTCGAATAGCTGTTTAAAATGAGAATAGGGCCCCTTTAAATTTTGCTCCAAAGCGTTTTTAATTCTCGTTTATTTATTTACACAAAGCTATATTACTTTCAATATTATTCGCCGCGAGTATCAAATATTTACCCAAGAGTCTACTATATATAGTATATAAAAGTACACGCGGTGGAAAAGACAATTTTCCGATTCCAAGAAGAATAGAAGGTTTTCAGCATTTTTCGTTATTACATTTTAAAATTTGCGATGCACGTTATATAGTGTCGCTCACCGACCGACTGACGACGTACATGAAACGAACATTCAATAAAGGGAACTTTCTAAAATTTAACTTTTCCTCTTCATTTTCTATTTCAGGTCTTGGAAATTCTAAGCTGAATTCATGATTTACCGAACTCATAAATTTTTTATTCAGCGCGCACAATACTACCTTAAAAGTTTAAAAGAGGGGCCGCGGCCGTGCAAAATTGCTTGCACGACGACTGTTGTCTCAACAATAAATCCAAGGGACTACAGACTCGTAAGGAAATTAAGTTTTTAGTTGTGAAGGGACAACAACGCGATACGCTTTATTGCTAAATGTATAAACATAGCTAGTTTATCGTTTTGAATTTGAAAGGAATTGCCGTTGTCTACCGAAATGTTGGTTTGTTAAATTTTAGTGGGGTCCAATTTTCATGTTGATTTCACTGATCAATCATCTAGTCAATATACGACAATTTTGGTTTGCATAAGCAGTGTTACGCCATGAGTTTAGCATTAATGTTCAATCCATTCCACATATGAGCATATCTAGAGCTGTATAGACTCTTTAGAAAGTCCCAATTTGCGTCTGCTGATATCAATAATAGCTATTGTACGATTTTTTCTTCGGGGCTATAATAGAAATATTTAAGGCGCACATAAATATCAAACAAAATGTTTTTGTGTTATTTGCATAATAAATAAAAATGAATTGATCTTCCAAACAATGGTTCACTATAAAGGTAGATCCTCTTTATAGCGAAAAGCAAAACTCGGAAAATAAAAGTAACATGCTTATACTCAACATACCTACGTTCAAACAGCAACAATGTAATCCTTAAATCCTATTTGTTTGTTGCACTTTAAAGCAGAATTACTTAACCAAGACCAGAGTTTGTGCGCTTTTGATCTCTAATCCAATCGATTTATTGTTTGCGTTGTGCTATGGTTGCAGGCAGTGGTAGGTAGTTGCTCCATAATCCGGAATTGCAAGCCGCGTGCATGATATTATTCAAGAGAAAATTAATAGATCCAACACTGCACAATATCTGACAATTTAGGATCCTACATTTTCCAAATGGTGAATTTACTTGTTGTGAATTGAGGCATTATAAACATCAAATAGTGGGAGGGAACAATTGTGTCAGCCTGGTCTTGTAATATTTGTCACCGCAAACTGCAGCTTGGTGTGCTGCTACACTGCTGATTTCCTAGGAATATTACACATCTACTGTTTTATCAGCTTTAAAGACATTACTCCGATGAATTATTATCCAAGTTTCTATCATTTCCTGGTTGGTTTATGGCTACTATTAAGTAATAAAACTATTATTGGAATTAATTGTATTTCTTGTAATATTTAGTTTGTTAAGTTGGTATGTGCTAGCTGTGAAGTTGTAGAGTAAAAACAACACTATATATTTTATTCGGGTGGATCATTTCTGCAATGTGAAACATACACTAACCTGAGTTCTTGGTATTCATTGAAACTATTAAGCTATTAATATGTCTTTAATAAACGAATAAAACAAAAGCAGAAACTCTACAAAGTTCCATAGAATCTCTAAAATTTTACGAGTTCCTGTATAGGACGCACTACTGAGGCGTCCGATATAGTTCTGGTACACTTATGGCTTTCTAACTCATACTTAATAGATATCGAAGGTTCTTAGTTTAACTGTTGTTTTCATATTATATTTTCATTAGAAATATATTCTAAAGCAGTTAGAACCAAAAAATAAGAAGGTTTTTATCTCAGTTATCTAATTTTATAAACATGAATTATTAGAATAATATAAAATGATCTATAAAAGATCTAAACAGATATGCAAAGTAATTTGTTGTTTGTTAAGTACTTTATTAGTAGTATATATTTTTTATTATTTGAAAATTTTGATAAACGACTTCAATGCCGATCAATTTTACACAGAATAGGCAGCATTATCTATTAATGAAACTTATATCTAACCCCGAAAAAAGTGTTTACTATCTAGAAGTATATTTTGCATGTGTTTATAATATTGAAAAAATAAGTGTTCAGAAATAATAGGCTGTCTATAATTCTATTTTACCCAAATTAAATAAGAAAGCACTAAATTTATTCGATAAGACGAATGTTTACTTAAATGTACACTAGCCTGCATAATGAAATTAAAATAACAATATCAAACTTATTCAGTGATTATTAATTAGTACGTGACGCATTAAAAGGCATCATAAAACAGTACGGAAATAGAAAAAAAATAATATTTTACCATTTTCAATATAAAGTTTGGCCATATACCCTTTCATAAGATTAAGAAGATGGATTGCTCCGTCTTAAAATAAAGTGGTCATTGTGTCAAGATAAAGTGAAACAAAATTCAATTGTTCTTTAATCCGCTATTTTCTATTCTATTAAGTTACATTTGCAGCTATATTGTGAGAAATGTTTGGAAAATATTAACTAATATTAAATTTATTGTCATTGATAAATATTATGGAAATAAAAAATTTGCATTGGGAATAATAAACATATTTTTATTCGAAAAATGCATAGTTTATTTAATTTCGGCATACGTTAATCATAAATAACACTATATGTTTGGTTAATTTAACCTCTGTGGTCGTAATTTCTAAATCTATTATTTGCTTTTGGTCGAGTAGACCTTTCTTTAATTTTATTTTGCTTACTATAAAACGATGGTTCTTTTCGTATTTCATCTTTTGCAGGTTTATATGATTGACATGTTAGCAAAAATGGAATTCTTTGAATAAAAGAAAATCACATTCATAACTCAGTAACTTAAATAATCGTAAATAACAAATGGAATACATTACATTGAACGCATTTACGAAAAACCAAGTAAACATATGATGCTTTGCTTGACTTTCACGTGGAAATGTATTGCGTTATTATTTTTTAAAATTTCTATTCCTCTCCAAAGAAGTGCTTAATTAGTGCATCTTTTATAAGTTCAGTTGTTTTAAGAGTAGACAATTTTTTTGAAATACTAATAAAATCCGTTTGTGTGCTACCTATGAAGTAACGATGTGCACCAGTTGTTCTTAAGAATATCTCGATTACTAATTAGGAACAAAAATTCAAACGAGAACTTATTGGGATCTTAATAATGATAAGTTTCTTGATGCTATTAATTATTATAAACTATTGTATCAAATATTGGTCATACATATGCATCATTATTTACCATAATGTTTTATAAGCAAGCAAACTTTAGGTATTACGCCCTTATATATTTTTGCCCAACTAAATTAGCATTTATTCTCACAATGTCAATATTATGAGCAACAAATAAGTGACAATAAATTTAATAAAGTATAGTGAAAAATGGACACGATGTCTTAGCAACTTTAATAAACAAATCATGATTAACTAAAGATGCACGTATATACATTTTATAGGAGAAGAATTTTCATTTCCTATATTTATAACTGTATTTGCAACCTTGTCAAATTCGTTACCATAATAATTAGATACTTTTTTTTTATTTGTTTGTTAGGAAGATAAATCGTACTATCTCTAGCAAACAAAAACAATCCGGCATACGTATGGACTTTATTTAATGCATGATGCCTATTCTAACTTAATTATATATCAAGTATGTATAAAGAATTTTGATTCCTTTTTTAAATAGCTTAGCAGAAGAATATCCAATATGTCGAACTCTGAAATCAATTATCAAAGTAAGTTATTTTAAGGCTTCCACATTTTTCATCAACAAACATTGCTTATTGATAATGTGATTTATCTTTATAGAATTTTTACTTATTACATGTTTAATCTAGATTTCGTTTTGGCAAGTATAATACTTGCATCATTCGTCTTTCCAACACGAGGTTCTTTGTTGTATAAATTTCGTGATTTTTGGTTTTAAAAGAACTTTTCTATTTCACCAACTCCTGTTGCCTGTTAGAGTTAGGTGTTCTCGTCATGCTTGTTTAGTATAATCAGAAATATATAATTAAAGTAAGTTTTCGCCACTTTTACGTCGTGTCATTCTACGTGTAAATTAGTATTCCCCTTGTCTTTCGACATTAGCTTACTTTTGCTTGAAAGCGCTGCACGCCAACAAATTAATTATTTATTTGTCCAAAGTGACAGAAAATCCAAAAAATATTAAAATAAGTGTGTGCCTATGTATCACGTACTTCATATATTACGAGCTAACCGCATAAATACCAGCAAAAGCTTCCATTAGACCACCTCTATATTAATGTAAACTCTAAAATACCTCAAGCGAAAATTGTAATGCATTTAAATTATTTACTGAAAATAATGCTTTCTCTCTACGCTCAAAATTATGCGCCCGAACAGGCCGCAAAACCAAAATATTGTACTGATTAATTCATTAGACGAAATTAGGTGGATGATTTAACTAGAATATAATTTACTTGGGCTGTAGATTACAGCATAATGGCCGACATATTTAGTTAGGCAATTGTTATTAATCGTCATCACATGCTAGATTAATTGCCAGGGCGCAAGGTAGTAAATTACGAATGCGTATGTACTGATAAATCCACAGCCTGAGCCTACGCAGTAATGCATTACTTTACAGAGAAGATGCATTAAGTGGAAGTAGAGAAAAGGGGTTGTCTCGAGGAAGAACATCTACCTAACGCTTCCTCGGGAACTGATACATCAACTAAATTACTTATTTAATATCTAGAGTACTTTTGTGAAATTTATCTTATCGCCGCTTGGAATTGATTATCAGACAGAACAATTATCATTATATATGGAGCGACAGCAACTTGGAGCCTGAAGATAGGTGAGTTCAATTACGGGAATTGCTTTAACTATTAATTAATATTGCCAAGATTCTCTTTTCCTGGAGCTAGTAATTGGACTCAATATAGCTGAAAAGAGGCGGATATACTGAGCAAATAAAGTTATTATATAGGACCTGGGAGCTAAAACCATTTACTATATATTATACTGCTGAGTCCTATGATGCCCCACTTGATCTTTTTGACTTCTTGCTCAAGCTCTTGTATTCTAATTTGGCTTGAGAGTGATCTGCAATTGTTAGTTAAGAATTTTAATCGGTAGCATTTTTGCCTCCGCGGATTCCTAGCATTCTCTGCCGTCATGAAAGGATCTCGGTTGCTACCATTTCCAGTTCAGAACAATGTGCGTTGGGGGAATACAGATTTTACCCTTGTACAAGGTACCGATAGGATGTATACTGACTGATTTTTCTAACTGCGTTTCTAAAGTGATGAAAATAAGGCTTGAATGTGCTTTTAACGAGTTATGTACTTTTGCCGCTTTTTGAAAATGTAATTAGAAAGTAGTGATTAATGATTTTGCATATAATTTATAAAGCTTGGTCAGTAGGAACGCTATATGCAGACACTCCTTTAAAATTAATCAAACACGTACTATTTCGTTTAGCGCTAATTTAACTCAAGGGATGTAAAGGGATGGTTTTAAAGGAACCAATATTTTACAAAATGTTGCTCCTACAAGACACAAAATTGAGATGTTAATTTTTCACCTAACGTAATGCACTGTAGCTAACCATCTTTTCATCCCTCGTCAATTTAAGGAAAAAGAGGGAAGGGTTCTTAAAATATAATATTAATGATGATCCGTAAATATTTACACTAGTTTAATTTAATATAAAGATCGTGATGCCTCATATCTGTCCGTTTATCCAATTTTAAATATGTTGAAATCGTTCATATAAGTTTTTTTCTAATTTCTAAAGTCCCATTATGTAATGTTTTATAATTTCGTCTTTATAAGTAATTTTTTAAGAATGTTAGTACTGAATCTGTTAAAAAACTATGCTCAAAATTGCTGCATTTACTGGTTAATTCGTCAAGCTGCTTCTTAATATTGTCAATAGACTGTATCTCTTACCCATGGGTTTCTAGTAATTGATATTAATTTTGTCTAAATGGAATAGAAATGTTATATTTTCGATTATGTTTTTTAAAGTCTCTTGTTTTTCTGCCCAAGCAATTTTCTAGTTCATTATTGACCTATGATTGAGATTCTTTTTGAAATTTAATGAAAAGGATTTTCATAAATTAACCATATAATCATCTGACAATGTAATGAATTTTGCAGTAGCTATGTTTGCTTTGGCACAACTATTAATAAGTTTACGTAGAAAAAGTTTATTTAAGAGGTCCATTTATAGGCAATGCATAGCTTTAAAATAATAGCTGAAAAACGTGCCGTTATGTTTTCACCTTGATAGAGTCTTCTGAAAGTGAAGATTATATTGTAGGCAAATTTAAAAATGATTACCATCTTAAAAGAAAGTTTAATTAATTTCTTAATTATCCTTGTGCAAAAAAATTTTACTCAAATGAAGTACTCAACTAAATCAACTTTTAGTATGATTTAAAGACCAGAAGTTCACCAATCTAACAGAAAAAAACATCCATGAGTTTTTTATAGAGACATTGAAAAAGTGACAAATATTTAGTTGATAAGTTGCTAAAAATTGCTGAAAATGATGGACTAGCATTAATTATGCATTTAAAAAAAATGCACATATAATTTCATTAATGAAAACCGCGATACATAAGCAAAACGTTAATATTATTTTCATTCTCGAAAACAAATGTCTATTGGAAAATACGATTCATAAATGATTGAAGAAGTAATTTTGCAAAAATGCTGATGTTTGAATACTAATTGATGCTATAAAGTGTAAAAAAATACCTGATATGTTTAAGAAAATAGCACTTTCTTTGAAAATAAGAAAATGTGTAGCTTGCCCTTTTGGAAGCATTTAAATCAGGAAAGCCGAAGGAATAGAAATTTTGATAATATAAACAATAATGCTTTTGAAATCCATCATATCATATCTTTAAAGTGGAGATGCAGTAATAGAACAAACTAATTACCTTTTAATATTAATACTTCCGTAGTATATGAACGACTACATCAAAATACAAAACAATTGGACTTCACGGGCGGGGTCTCACTCATAAATTTGAGCAGAAAGAAAGTGTTCATCTTTCATAATCTTCCCATATTGTCAATGTTTACCTCAAATATTCAAGACAGTCTTAAATAATTTTGAAATAATTATATAATAAAAAACAATGTCTAAAAATATCATTGACATGTTTTTCGAGGGTTAAACAAGTCGGTGCGTTATTAACAATAATATGACGGATACAAGTTTAATTATTTCATAGCAAATAATAGTAATTGACTTATTAAGTAAATTCTAATATTAACCAAGCGAAGCTGTGGGTAACTGCTAGTTTTGTAATAAAATCGCTGCTTCAGTTTTGTTAAAATGCAATTTCTAATTAAATATTGCTTTGATGGATCTCGACTTTGAAACAGACCCATTAATTTAAAGGATTTTAACACTCCGCGAAGCAATAGTATTGTCTATAGTCTTATATCTATTTTTATGGGACAAACTGATTACCGAATATGATTTTTCCAGTTTATGTAAATCACTATTTCCAAAGCCCAAAGGCAAAATTTTCAGAAATGCTTTATTTTAATTACGACTAGAAATGCAATAATTTCTGTTTGTGCTTAATTATATAGTTAACTATATTATTTGTAATATCTGTGGTAGAATTCTTCCCTCCTATATCGGGCGTCCTGATTTTTTTGTTCAGAATTGTATCATTTATAGCATCTTGCAATAATTTAGCATGCTGTGTAAAACCCAGGTACTCCATGAGGTCCTTAGATGAGTTCACCATACACAAAGGGTTTGCCAGATTTTTGCCAACAATATCTTTGGCCACTGGATGTGCCGCTGCTTCAAAAACTACGGTCGACTCTCCAATGTTAACTCCAGGAGTAAATCCCTGACCTCCTACTAACCCCATAAGAATATTACGAATCATTGCTCCATATAAATTTGTGGTGACTATAACATCAAATTGATAAGGATTTCGAACCATTTGCATGCAAGCATTGTCTACAATCATATCGGTTTGCTGTATATCGGTATACTTTTTGCCTAATCGCCTAGCGCAATCCAAAAAGAGACCATCAGTCATTTTCATGATATTGGCTTTATGCACTGCAGTTACTTTTTTTCTTTTATTCCACCTAGCGTATTGGAAAGCATAATCAATTACTCCCATCGCCAAATCCCGAGTCATCACTTTTAAATAAGTCACTACTCCTTTAGCGGGTGAATGTTCTTTCATCGTGAATTCACCAAGGCTGTTTTGCCTAATAACAACAACATCTACATCTTTGTATCTAGCTGGAATGGTGGGTATTGATTTTATATGAGTGACATTTTGCTCCAATTTCAAGAGATGCCACAAAACTACGTCGAAATACATAGTGTCGTGATATCCTATAGTACCGGTTATAGCAACAGTATTACGTTGAATAGCGCTACTAATGAAATTTAATTCATCTTGTTCGTTATTCGAATTTTGCACATTTATTTCTTGGAAGTCGATAGGTACTCCAATTTCGGCAAATATTGCTTTAACGCACGCCATCAATTCCGGACCAATGCCAATTCCAGGCAACATAGTAACTACGTATTTACCTCCGTATGTGGGTGGTGGAGGGGGAAATTTGGTGAAAACTTTTCTGATTGACATAGAAGTTAAATATGGTGCATATACCCTTCGTCACATAATACTATTGTCAAAAATACGCATGTCAAAGTATGTTCTGATGTTTTCCAATTAATTGGTGATCTTGACTTAACTTTCCCATAGTAGTTAAGTCGATATAATTGTACATTGTTTTTTTTAATACCTTGAGGTACTTAGTGATGATTACATCCACAATCTCTAACTCTGTGTTTCTTCCATAGCGTAGCGAAATAATATATTTTTTCAGGGTAATCAGAGATAGCTCAACGATTCTTCGAAGTAAAACTAATTCGTTTAAAAATTAAAGCAAATCAAATTCTGTCAAAGTTTATTCAAGAAAATTTTTCTCTATTTTGCGGTGATTAATATATAAAATGATTATTTAGCAAAAGAACTGAATTTTTGCATATTGGATTTTCAAGCTTAATTACTAGCAAGAGAAAATGTATATTGTATTTTTCCTGCATACGCGTTATGTATATAGCAACAGTACAGCTGGATTTTTACAACTGCATAATAAAATTCGCAATCATTTTATATTTGCATACCTTATTAAAGGTGACTTTCATCAGTTTAACTTCAGTCTGTTACTAAAACTTGCTCACTGAACCATTTTCTCTGAAGGCGAAACATATTAACAATTCGGGGCTCTTTTCTTGAAAATAATTAAGAACATTTACTTAAATGCACGGTTGTAGTACTTAAATATGTTTAAATACAAAAGATTTATTCATATATGTCATTAGTTAAATTTGTACTCTTCATTTCTAGTGACATGTTGACTTTTTATTGTCAACTTCTCTTGCCTGAGCGTGCTTTTATACACATTTCATCATTCTAGTATGACGCTCTGATTTTTTGTTGTATTTCCCATGTACCAGTCGTTGAAGTCCAGAAGCTTTCATTATAGAGTGGGACTTCGTTGTTGAATGCATCGAATTTACTAACTGGGCGTCAAAGTAGAGCAGGTTATTATTATTACTATTAGCTTATAGTTAATACTATAAACTAATAGTAATAATAATAGCCTGCTCTACTTTCACGCCCAGTTAGTAAATTCTGTCTAATGACAGAAATACAATAGGTGAAATAAAAAATGTTGAGAGTTTATCGTTGGATGGCTTCAGTGTTACTTAAAGGCAACATAAGATTTAAAAAAAGTTCTATGGCAGGTTCGTGATTCCGAATCAACTGAATTGAAGATTATCCAGAAAACCCTTTGCAAGTATTAACATAAGACTGGTCTCGAGAAGAAGGTGCGACATGAATTTACGCAAAAGTACTATTTGTAACAAAATGATGCCTGCGATTCT
The DNA here is from genome assembly GCA_033557835.1 of Helochares maculicollis. NCBI lineage: Eukaryota > Metazoa > Arthropoda > Insecta > Coleoptera > Hydrophilidae > Helochares > Helochares maculicollis. The sequence goes on from JAWQRO010000042.1 coordinate 22,467, forward strand.
TTGCACAAGTGTAACGAAATCGAACCACTTTTGAAGCGGATCACATATGAGAACAACAGGTGAAAAATATTGGAAAGAATTCTTCCAATACAAGCGGCTACCTTCAAAGCAAGCACTCCATTCCGACCTACATTTTCAACAACTGACCAAGTTGACTCAGGCGATCAACGAGAAGTGTCCAGAGTTGGTCAATAGGAAAGGTATTCTGTTCCATCATGAAAACTACAGTCCGGTCAAAACGATAATCACTTTTTCAGGGGCTTGCAAAATTTTCTCGATGGTAAAAAATCTCACTTCAAGAGAGAACTGGTCCAGATGTTACCAATGGGTATGAGGACTTCTTCACCTGCGGAATTTTTAGATTGCCTTCAATATGCATAAAATGTATCGAACAAACTGACGCAAAATTGGTTAATCCAAAAATTTAAGTCTAACTTGATTAATTTCACCGTTAAAATAATGAGAAGGAACATTCAGCTAATATGCATTCTTAGAGTGGACAATTTTAAATTTTTTTCAAGGCTAGCTTAAATTTTGTCAGAATACAAATTGCATAACTGTCGCACAATCTCTGCGAATCAAATGAAAGCATACTACAGTAAAGTACAATAAACTGGATGCGACGTCAAGTTTATTGCGAGTGTGTAAAAAATCAAAGATACAAACTTACTTATAGTAAATTTTATAGTTCTTAGAGGACACACGGTTAAAATTAAACATACAGCACTTTTACTGATGCGAAGAAATTGACGTTAAGTATAGATTACTTTGAAATGGTTTTTAAAGCGTATCCAAAATCAAAACTTGATAGCTCTATTTTCCGAACTAGCTTATTTAAAAAATGTTTAAAATATTTAAAGATCCTAACTTCAACTACAGAAAACTTAATCGAGAAGACCAAATCAAATATTGAAATCAGACTTTCTAGTTGAAGCAATATATGAGAATAAATCAACTATTATCCGCAATGTGATTAAAAATTTAATTGTAATACAAATAGAAAATGCACATGTACATTATTTTTTGTGCATATTCTAATTGATTCTCAATGAATTTGGCCCATCGTTTCACAAGCGTTTCCATATCCTCATAGAAATTCACTCATTAATGCGTCTATGAGTGTACCAAACGAGTGGAAGTCCATTGGGACAAGGTTAAGACTTTGAGGTGCCTCATCCCTGATACAGTTTCAGTACTACACCTTGTGCGTCCCAAAAAACTGTAAGCACCAGTTTCTCTGCGGACGGTTGGCTTTTAAACAGTTTCTTGTAGGACAAACTTGGATGTTTAAATTCCATACTCTGCCGTTTACTCTCCAGCTCAAAATGATGCATGCTTCATTACTAGTGACGATTCTATTTAAGAATATGTCAAGTACACTACCATAGCGATCTAAATGTTTTTGCAAATGACCAAGCGCTGCTACTTATACAATTGTATGAGTTGTTTTAGTACCCATCTTGCATAGAAATTTTAAGCCCAAGCCTGTTGTACATTAAAACGTAGACAAAACTGACTAATTTGTTGACAACGTGCTACTATTTTCAATTGATTTGCAGATACTCCGTTCAGCCAACACAAGTTTCCCATAGTTCACTGTACTGAATTTAGGCTCCTGGTACATCTTCTGACAACAAAAAAGGGATCATTAAACGTTGCTCTTCTTTCGTTCAAATACAGAACGGAACAGCAATGGTTAACGGCACGATACTGACAATGTAGCTAATCTAGCAGAATTTAACTTATGCATGCACATCAACAATTAAGTCGCTGATGCGTCATTTACGTTTCACAAAAGTACTACCAACATAAAGAAAAACTGAGGATAGTAGTTGACTTATCCCCGTATGTAAAATATCACAGGAATCAAGAGTGTGGGAAGAACTATTCGGAGTCGTGGTCAATAAATAATCTTTTCCTAAATTCCTTTGTTGTCAGATTAACTGTATTTCTTGATTAAATTGGCTGCGTCATTCTCAATTTTTTACATGGTAAAAATACTAACTTTAAATGTAATGAAATTCACCTATTCTTAATAATATAGTCCACTATACATTTTGTAATATCCGTTGTCGTATTATGCCCACCGATATCCGGTGTTCTTATTTTCTTCCTCAAAATCGTATCGTAAATTGCATCCGCCAAAAGCGACCCTTCTTTTTTGTATCCCAAAAAGTCGATCATTTTTAAGGAAGCATTCACCATCGGCAACGGATTGGCAATGTTCTTTCCTTTTAAGTCCGAAGCTACAGGATGAGCAGCAGCTTCAAAGATAACACACCTCTCACCAACATTTAGCCCACATGCCATTCCTGGACCCCCGGTTAAGCCCATTAATATATTCCTTATGATACCTCCATATAAATTTGTAGTGACAATAACATCGAATTGGTGGGGATTTTTGATCAATTGCATGCAAGCGTTGTCGACAATCATATCATTTAGCTCTATATCGAGGTATTTTTTTCCTACTTCTCTAGCGCAACTCAGAAACAACCCATCGGTCATTTTTATAATATTTGCCTTGTGCACTGCAGTAATTTTTTTCCTCTTTTTGAATCGAGCGTATTGAAATGCATAATGCATTACTTTTGTTGCCAATTCTTTGGTTATAACTTTTAGATAAGTCACTACACCCTTCACGGGAGAATGTTCCTGCATCGTAAATTCCCCAAGTGTATTCAATCTTACAACGATAACATCTAAATTTGAGTGCTTTGCTGGTATTCCAGGAATAGATTTGATTTGGGTTATGTTTTGATCCAACTTCAGTAGGTTGTATAAATTGATATCAAAGTACAAATGAGTATGGGTCCCTATAGTACCAGACAAAGCTACAGAATTTCGTAGTACAGCATTTTTAATGAAATGCAACTCTTCCATCTCGTCATACTGTTTGTTTAGTGTAATTTCTTGGAAATCTATAGGCACCGGTAATTCTTTAAATACAGTTTTAACACTCGTCATCAACTCTGGACCAATTCCCATTCCAGGAAGCATAGTCACTACATGTCTTCCCCCGTACGTGGGAAGAGGTGGAGTAAATGTGGTGAAGACATATCGTACAAATATATTCTTACAGTCAATGTGCAAGATTTTTCGCAACATTCGTAGAGCTAAATATGACATCACTTGTCAAATTGAATATACCATGCGATTTGCTTAACCTATTTCGTTCGAGACAAGAATCTTTGATTTAATTATGACTTTAGTAAGTCTTACATTTAATAGCGTTTTATAGGACTAGTCACCACAGAAACAAAACAAAATTTTCTCATTTTATCTCGACCTTTGTTACTTCCCCGAGCTGAAAACCAAAATATTAGAAATATATAATCGAAATGGAAAAACCAAGCCATGCGTATCCAATTTGAAGAGTCTTTTTGTACAGCCAGCCGTTGGAAATTTCATTTCATTTAAATGCGATTCCTAATTTACACAAACGTCATGTATATTAATGAACAAAGCATTAACGAAATCAAGTGAAAAAGGCAAATAATTGAAAACGCATCCATTTAACCAAACAGCTCTGAATTGCGATTTACACACAATTTACATTTATAAACCGTCGTCGTCTTTTCAACTTATTCAAATTTAGTGAATTCGCAGCAGCACCAGCAACAATAAGTTCCCTCGATTTCATAACAAGAAGCTTCCAATAGAAGTGTTCTCCTTTTAGTTGAAACTTTTTGTAGAGAAGAGCCTAAAGTGGGTCACTCAGGAAGCTGTCACTTCGAAAGTGCCAAGAAACTTAAGAAATAAATGTTTGCCAGAATTATTTGAGTTTTTTACACCAGTAAATAAAGATCAAACAAAGGCAGATTCATCGATCGCGAGAAAATTTCCAATAGGTCCGAAAAAGGAAAATACGTTTTGGGAGGAGATTCGTCGGTGACAGTTCAAGCCCGCTATTGAGGCCGAAAGAATTTCCTCCGACCCCGTTTTCTTTTTTTATTGAACTCGAGTCGTAAAAATTTAAAATGCACATTTCTTGCCCTGCGACAAAATGGAATCTCTGTTTTTTTTCGTTATATGTCTTCTCTTTTATTTTTCGCATAAAAATAAATGGGATTGATAAAAAAGGCGCTGCTGCTTTTGGCAAAAAAAACTGCTCTGGTCATGAAGCCGTTAGAGAAATGTGTTATATTACAATTTCGTCACCTTTTCACGTGTTTCCAGGGGTGGAATTGAGACCTCAACTTGAAAACTTTAGCTTGTAGACGATCAATTTTCATTGCGGAATATCTTTCTGGAGATCTGCTTTTTTGTTGAATTTGCACCCGCAATTTTAGGGCGGAAGTCTAGAGTATGTATCAAATTCATTTGAGAGCGGCCGCAGATAGAAGCTGTAAAATGTTGTTTTTGTTATTTTGTAGACGAATTGGTAAAATTTTGTTTATTTCTATTTCTCTGTTTATTTTCAATAGCGATTTTTTAATGAAATTGGTAGCTGAAGGGAAAACTGGTTCACTAAAAATGAAAAATGCAATTGTAATTGACGTAACTGTGTAATTCATGTCACAGTAACTATATATGAAAAACAGTAACAACTGTGTTTGGCATAGAAACTGTATTCCTGTTATTGTCATTTAATTTAGCCACATTTAGCGGCGCCAACTTTCAATTGAATATCGAACATATCAACATTTGCAGGCCTGTCAATGTATACAGCAAAATCCCGTTTCGTGCCCAAGTATATTTCATAAATGTTTATCCCGTTATTAACTAGGAAAAACGATGTAATAAATATAAGCGCACAAATCAAACGATTATATATTTCCATAATTTGCTTTTGCATTTAGGTTTTCATTTCAACTCTGAAATGTAGTGCGACAAAGGATGATTGATGAGGGTGGCAAAAACATAAAGCTTTTGTTTGCGAAATCGAACTGAATTCGCCTCGAAGATTAATCAAGTTACGAAAGATCAATGTATTTTTTAATCACTTTCATCGTAACCAGAACACACACATCAGCTGATTTATACAGCGCGAATAAATCACTAACTAATTAATAAAACTCAGAAAGGATCGGGATGATTTAATGACGTTCCAATTAAATTTTTTTGCAAGGGGGGGTTTATTTATTAAATCAACCCCTCGGACATAATTGGGAAAAAACTCAGCCAAGCGCTGTATATAATTGCCTTTTGCAGTTGGAAATTGATGCAATCAATATAAGCACTAGATATTAAAAGGTAATTGTACGGAAATATCCATTAGATAAACTAAGCGCATGGAAATAGTTCAGTGTTAATTTTTTGTTTGATTTGTTTGTGTGTGTGTGTGTGTGTGTGTGTGTGTGGTAGGCTAGATTGCTTGTACAGTGATTTTTAGATTTGGGAATACTACTTCCGATTATCTTGTACACTAGACGAGCATAATTCTTTGAATTGAAAACATCGAAGTAATAAAGATTAACTAGATAACAAAACAATACAAAAAGTGTAAACGTCAAGAATGGATATATAAACGTATTTATGGCGTTGTCTTTAGATTTTTGTTTTTTATCCAATTTATTCAGTTGATTATGACCATTATATTTACTAATAGTTATTGATAAAATTAAATAGAGCTTTATAAATGTACGAGTTTCAAAATTAAGTTTATAACCAATGGCATAAATTCATATCTAATTAAAAATTATGAAACGCTTAATTATGCGTGTATAAAATAACGATCTAGTTTTATATACAATTGCTTGATTTCTGTTTATTTCTGTTTTGTAATACAATTAAAATTAGAAAAACTTTTGTTTACTGTAGCTGTGCTTCAAGGTGTGCTTAACACGAGATGCCCAAAAGTTTCCTGAAAAGTTGTTTCTGCAGCGTGTACTTATTCTTTCAAACTCCTTCAATGTAGTCTTCTTTAGCAGCAATACACTTGTTAAATCAATTCAAAAAAATGTTAAACTCATCTGCAAGCGCTTTCGTCGTTTACTTCTTCATCTCCTCTACTTCAGCGAAACGCTTCCCCTGGAGGCTCCTTTTCATTCCTGGGAATTAAAACAGTCACTGGGATCTATATCGAGGAAATAAGGTGGTTGGAGCAAAACAGCCATGCCTTTTCTTGCCATGAAAGCGCTCACTGACAAGGTGGTGTGGGCTGGGACATTGTCGTGGTGGAAAAACCAATCACAAAAACTGCCACATTTCGAGTTTTTTCGCCGCACATTGTTGCGCAATCATTTCAGAACCCCAAGTAGAAAACCTGGTTAACGGTTTGACCTGTTGAAATTTCGACAGCACAATTTTCGTTCACATTGGACTTCACTTAATGCGCCATTTTGGCGCGTGGCTAGGTTGGCGTCTATCTGTAGCTGGATTGTTGTTTGGTTCCCGGGTCGTAAGCATAACACCAAGGCTCATTTCCCATAATAATTTTAGAAAAAAGTTCGGGGTCGGTTTCTCCATGTTATTTCATACCACGGCATATTTCGATACAACCCTATTTCTGTTGATCAGTCAAGAGCCGCGGCACAAACTTTGCAGCGATCCGTGACATGCCCAAATCCTTCGATAATCGAGCTGAATCGAGCTCCAACCTACTCCAGACATTTCTTCGAGTTTTTTAATGGTTCGTTGGCCATGTTCACGCACGAGCTCGTTGATTTTTCGGACACTTTCGTTCGTTCGGAAAGTTAACGGGATGTACACAATGCGGTAGATCATCAATTGACATTTCGTCATTTTTAAATCGGGTGAACCGCAAATAAACTTGAGCTTGATACATAGCGTCATCCTTGTAAACGATCTTTATAATTTGAATGGTCTCCGATACTTTTTCCCGAACAGGAAGCAAAACTTTACAGCCGCGCGCTGCTCATAAAACATGTCCACGAAGGAAACGATGAAATCTTCTACATCAAGAGCCCCTCGCGACAATGACTGAGAAGGCGTAGTTAAACAAAACTAGCGGCAGAATCGCGTACTACCAAAACTTCGCGCAAGCAGCATCATTCTAGAAACTTTTGGGTCCCGGTTAATAATATATAGAAAAACTATCCAATTGAATAAGATCACATTAATTTAAATTACAATTTCAATCCCTGCTGACTAATTAATGACAAATTAATAGTGGACAAAAGCATGCCTTAGAGTTAGGTTTCTTCCCTACATTTGGCCTCGTATTTAACATTTATGCCAAATGTATAAATTCATACTTTAAACAAAAAAAGCAATAATTCAATGATTAATACACCTAATTATAGCATTTCAGGCAGCATTAAGAAGTATCTTCTTTAAGTTCTTCTGCTAAGCAGAGTATGTCTAAGTACTAATGTTTGTCTACATAATCTTGGCATTTACGTTCAATGTTTTGCAGTATTTTAAAAAGCTATGAGACAACGGTCACCTTGAATATTACTTTTGAAAGCTTGTTTCTACATTCTTGACATCGCAATTTTCTTTCAATAAAATTTATTTGCAACTAAGATCATGGCATCATTCTGCAACTTAACGTATTTCGACTAATGTATCAAGAATTATACAATCAATCTTTTTAATCTTACTTTTGCAGTTCGTTGATATTCGACTGAAATAAGTCAAATGATTTCGATCAACATATGAAATAAAATATCAGTTCAATTGTTTACTATAATAATTATGGCCAACTAAAAATAGGTATTAATATTTTGATTTTTTTCAGAAAGATATCTTCAGTACCGATCGAATTCCCGCTTACATATAAAATTATTTCATTCAAACTAAGCGATAGAGGAAATATTTTGTTAAAAAATCATTCCATAGTTATATATGCTTTCACATAATATTTCTGTGTGCACTTGTGTCGTAACATTCAATATTTTCTACTTAAGCCAAATGCGTTCCCAGAATTTATATGTGTAATTAAAACCATTTGTAATATACTTTCAGCTTTCAGTTCTGGAAACTATGGTGCATGTAGCTCTTTATTTATGCCTCTCACTGTAGAATATGGAATTTCACTTCCTAAACTTATTAACAATTTTGTAGGGCTTCTGCCTACTATTGGCTATATTTGGAAACATTTTCGAGAGAAATCTGCTTCTTGAAGTTCTTCTCTGAATTATAATGGAATAAATTGTAGTAAAACTTTAACCACGTTTAGTTTTTATAACTCATTTATACTCACCAGTACAATACTTACTTTAGAAATTGAAATAATTTCTTTGTATTATTTCAGTTGATTATAAACGTTTGGAAAACAGCATAGGTATGACAGCATGAATATTTACTTATTACAATAAATATGGCAAGCATACCGTAGCAAATTTACGCTTCTACATAGAAACTCCTCTATCAAATTTAAGTAAACCTCATCATTTTCAACGAAATGCCTAAAGTTTCCCAACCATAAAGTAAAGCTTAGCTAGAAATCTTATGGTTCCACCTAAAAACTATTCCATCAGGCTTAATTATTATCCAGAGGCGCCACATCTCACGCCGGAAGCAAATGTATGTCCACACTTAAATAATATAATAAAAGTTCCAAAAGATCGTAAAATTTTAGAACGAGTCCCCAACTCCAAATTGTTACCACCACAAATGTAAACACGAGGGGATAAACCCATCGCGTATATATAATTCACGTGAAAGTTTTACAACTGTTACATTGCCCACATTCTGGCACTGGCGATGGCGCAGACAGGAAGCAGGCAGAATGCGGAAAAGAAATAAATTAAATTTTCAAATCTCGTTACCTTACCACTGCTGGCTGCTTTATTAAAAAAGGTACGATTTCGCTTATAAATTTCAGTTTTTAACAAGCCCATGAAATGACAAAACTCTAATATATTGCTACATTTAGATACAATTTGAACTTTTCAATGCAGAACTCGTTTCTGTTCTACTGCTCTTGCCCCAGGAAAAACGGAAACTAAATTAATGTTACGGGGCTCACTCCTTATTCTAGTTTAAGTCCCAATTCCAGCGGTAGTTCCAATTCCTGCTTCAATTTCACTTGACCTTCATTTCATCAAAAGCCTTTGAGCAATTAGAGGATATGAAGGTGTATATCCAATTTGAATATCCTAGAGAGTATCAAATTATTCCACCTCAATCTATCTATTATCATCAGCCATAGTTTCATTTGTATACTGTTAATTCGAATTGCAATTCTATTATCAAAGTATATATAACCAACGTTTTCCTATTGACAACAAGGTTAGAATGCTGGTTCCTATGCCTTCGCTAGTTACTGATTTCTGCAGGGTTGTTTAGGCGCAGAACTTACTACAATTTCATTTATTTAGATAATGCGCGGAAGGTTTAATGATATTATAATGGTGTTAGTGATTAGAACGACTTGCATCGTACTCTACCAAAATAAATAGGTTCAATGATTTTCTGAATATTTGGATTTTTGGATTACTTACAGTTCTTTTAAATAAATTAAGCTTTGCAATTAATATTAGGCAAATTCTCCGAAAAATGAAGCTAATGAGAGCGCAAGGTTGCATATTCACCAAACACCGAAAAAAGTTTTGTTTTATTCTGAAAATTATATACAATAAAAATTATAATTCATGCCATCAACCATATTGTCCAATATTTAAAGAATTTAAAGGAACAAATATATGGTATGCCTTTGGAAGATTAATTTCAAACAGCTTTTCATTATGTGAATTTATCAAATATTTAACTAGAAGAACTATGTGAACAAAGTACAGCGAAGTACACAATATCTGTTTACTAAAGATGTGGAAAAGTTTATTGCCCCTTCCTTTGAAAACTGTATTGAAGAGAGCACTATAAAAATGCAAGATTGGAATTCAAAGCAATCTCGTATAAAATAGATCCATGGAAAAATTCGATGTCCAGATTTTCCACGGAACTTTTGAAGACCCTTGATTAACTATTCTGTTGCACCACATGCTTATATGTAAACACGATAGCTCTCAGACTGTTTAAGAGAGTGCAAAAACTTAAGATAGGACAATTATACCAAAGTGAAACTATTTGTTAAATTGAGTTGTAAGTTTAGGTACATCCTAAAACCAATTTAGCATTTCTAGACATACTATTTCGACTTGATCCAAATATCTCATTTTTTCTCAGTTTCGACAGCTTAATATTCAGACAAATATTCTACATAACGCTAAACCTGATAAAGTAAATAAAGTAAACGAGAGCATTACAATTTTAAGATGCAATTCAGTGTAATCTATGAAGAAATCTCAATAACGTCTTTAGAGATAATTGTCACAAAGTATAAAGCTCGTGTACCTCCTGATAAAGTATTGTACCTCCAGAAACTTTATTTATAGCGATGCGTCAATATAATATTTATAAATCACTTGTTTTGTTTTATTCCGCATTTTTGACAATATTGGTCAAAACAGGTGCAATTTTGATAAACCCAGCCACAGCAAGTAACTCACTGAATCCAATTCTTTAGATTTGAAGTTTGATAATAATCCTCACCATAATCTAGACAAATGTTTTTATTTTGATCAACACCTTCATCACACTGAAAACCGTATCAGTTTCATCGTCAATGCTGCTGACATTTACTTTCTTCTGAACTCTTTTATAATTTTTACTTTTTTATTCCTGTTTGATTAACTGCTCCAATTTCAACTTTTCAAAGAAATCGGTCAGGACCCTCGTCTTCTGTTTCCTGTTATTGGTCCTTTTCTTTTTCCGGGATGGTGCATTTAGGAACATGAAATCACTTCAGGTGTCTCCAGTAATGTCATTTTATTAAATCGCATGTTATTATTAGCAGAATATGTTGCTACTTGTGAGACAGTTGGTCTATCAGATGATGGTGCTTGCAAAAAACTATTTGTTTATGTATCGTCTTGATTCAAAAAGGTTTTTGACGTTTTAGCAAAATATGGGGAGAAATTTTGCGCAACATATAGTTGATCTATCATAAAAGAGCTAAGAACTTCGTACTCTTCAAAAATATTACCATTGCCGAGATTTTAAATCCACTTTAAATGTTGGACAAAGTAAAGACAAGTGGATATGCATTATCAAAACATCCGACGAATATATGTAATATATACATATAGTTATTCCATTTCCAGGATGTAGCAAAAACCAATAATTGCACGCTTTACTATAATATTTTTTGAGGAGACAAAAACTATTCTAAGGCTGGTTTACGACATGTTTTAAGCAGAAATGTGAACAAAGTTCTTCTTAGCCAAATAAATAATTTTAATTAAGAAGTGACTCCCATTGTTGCCCTAAAGAAGAAAAACTTTGTTATCGTTGCTGGTTTTTACACATTTAAAAGAAAATGGTTTCAGATATTATTAAATTTATCACTATTAAACCCATTTTAATTAGTAAGCCTCAATGTTTCTGGAGGGGCTTTAGTGATCATGTGGTTCTTGAAGCGGACTCTTGGTTAGATCCTGCAAGGTAGAACAGTATTGCCAAGTGCATTAATGCAGACGATGACAACAACATTATTATCTCTCTCCGGGGAGGATATATTGCTCATGTGCTTTGTTCCTTTAACAACTAAAATTGGAATACAGATCGTGTTCCGACCACTTTCATCGAGGGTATAAATTCTTCCGCTAGTAAAATTGTAATTTGATAACCTTTGAATTTGGTAAAAAAATTAAAATGTATTAAATGCCGTTACATATGCCAAACTGGTTGCTTCCGGCTTGCGCAAACTGAGAATTGGATGTCGCTTTATCGAATACTATGTTTTACCAGCTACTTTATTTCTATGCTATGCATTTTTTTCCGAAATATAACTGCATACTTATATGAGAATTTTACAAATTCTTTTTTACGTACTCCATAGTTAAATCTAGCAGCTTTTAAGCATATACCAACTGCTCTTCTTCTCAGTAAAAATCAGGGTAAAATTGACGTAGGATTGATAAATGTTCTTCTTTTTTTGATTCTTTGTGCATCTTTACATAGCAGCTGATTAAAAAGTTTGATAAATTGAAGACTTTCTGTACTTTCTGAATCGTCATACGTTTTTCAGTAACTGGTTACCCGCCAATATTAACTTTTTTCTAGTATTAACGTGGTAATTTTATTTTTGCTTTGCTGCGACTAAAATGAAAAAGATACTTGTAAATCAAATAAGTAAAGATGAAACAAGTAGAAACATATTTCTGTTGTACCTTGTACTTGTAAACCAAATTAGTAGAGTTGAAAGAAGTAGAAATATATTTCTGTTGTTCCTTGGGTCAGTCCCAATGTACAAAAATTTAATTGTCCCAAAGTACAAATGTTAGCAAAATGTAATAAAATAAACTTAACAGTTACAGATATTTAATGCCAATTTGCTCGCTCATCCCTCGCGAAGAAAGAAAACTTTTAAGAAAATTCTAATGACACTAAGGCACGACATGAAATTTGTTTTTAAAACGATTCATTCTTGATGAAGCTCGGTTAATTGGGCTTACGATTGTATTTATGTTGCTATCGAAATACTAAAGCAGCTACGAAACAAAGATGTTTTTGTTTAGCATACTCAAGAAGAACTCGTTCCACTCGCTTATTCTATGGAAAATAGGATTCCATTAAGCTATAAATGCGCTTAAAATCTAAAAAATTTTATCTACCCAGATTTCACAATTTATTCTTGTTTTGAAATTAAATTTTAAAAACTATTTAATCCTTAATATATTCTTCCCATTCTCGAGGGATAAGTAAATTTCGAGGCAGAAAAACTCGTTTGTTCCTTAATGTATTTTCATTTTTCTACTTTATGTAGATTTAGCCTAAACGACGTCCAAAATCTGTGTTGCTCTTTGCACGGCGTTTAAAATATTTAAAAGGCAACTTTAAGCATCCATAAACTTTTTGCAGTACACTTTGCTCGTTGTTTGTGCAAAAAAATCACATCCAAATATGTATAAAAAGCATTAAAACTGGCATTATATTGAAAATATGATTGACACAAATACAAAATATTAATGCTAAAGAGTCAAGTTGATAAAGGTGCTTTTTCACTGGAAGGATCGTTATATGATCTTGTGAAGTTTGATAGGTTTATTTCTTAAACCTTATGCATATGTCAAAAACTTTCTCTCTCTCTCTCTCTCTCTCTCTCTTTCTAGTAACAATCAACTCAAATTGTTTTAAAATTTATTCTCACTCACGAGAGTTAACTAATACTTAGTATATATTGAAACAATTCGGTAAAATTTTACTTTAAAAGCTAAGACGTCGTATAAGTACCTCAAAATCAAAACGTTTACATGTGCGTGAGCTTTTCTGATTTGGGTACAGTAGACAACATTTTAAGTACAAAACCACTATTTTACTATTAATTTAAACAGTTGAAAATCCACATGAAAGATACAAATCAAAATCGCTTTCTATAATAATGCAAAAAGTTATTAAAATTAATCATGTTATGTGATTTCTTTTTTACATGATAAATCTAAGAGTAGCATAGGTTTTCAGTATATATTTAAATTGGCCGACCGGTACTTTTATGCTATACATCACATGTATGTAGATAAGATTGTTGAGTGGGGACACTAAATTTTTTACTACTCCTTAGCATCGAATGTTTCACAATGTCGACCATTTAGTACCATTTATTTATTATTTAATCGGCTCGATTTTATTATAATAGAGAACGCATACCAATAACATAGTGGCATAATATAATTATCTTGTACATACTATAGTATATATAGTGGCTTTTATTTTTAGTTGTATTCAAACCAGTGCATACGTATTCAACCACAATTAATACCTTAGTGGACTGTTCTATAATATATCAAGTAAATTACGCTAATTCTTGGATTTTCAGTATTGCACGATTTCTCTTGCTACTCTTTGATGGCAAGGAGAACATTATGATTAAAAGTAGATTAATGAGTTCGTATCAAAGGATTCCTCTGAACCATGGCAACATTTTTGCGCGGTACAAAAAAATGAGCAAATGAGTAATAATTCCTATACATCCATCATGTTACTTTTTGTGGCAAAGGCTGAAAGGCATTTCGCTGAGAAAATTAAAAAAAGAAACACATTTTTTATTTTGCTTAATGCCTTTGGCTGACCTTTTATTTCAGTTTGCTTTTCACCACCAAATTAACGTTGGAGAAAGAATGTAGCTGATAAGTTGCGTGAAAAGTTGACTTTAATGGGCACGGTGCGGCGGAAGACTTTATGCGAGTGTGGAATCGCATTTGCGTCTCGACTTCCATTTACTAAATTGTCTATCTGATTGGCGACTAACAAAAACAAAAGGAAAAGGAATTCAATTTGGTAATCGGGTCGATAGTATTCATCATACGGTTTGCTGCAAAGTAAATTCAACCCTTTAATCCAGACAAATGCTTTCAATCAGTGTTTGGTTAGGTTTAGGGTGTAGGCCTAAAAGTCCCTACACTAATTCAAGAATACTATCAATCTGCTTTGTTTGTTGTATTTGAGTCAACAGAAACGAAATTCGCTTTTATACCGAACATTGTACGTTATTACGTATCTTCTAGTTCCATTCGTCCCTTTATATATTGTATTCCATGGAACAATATCCTATTTCGGTTCGCAAATGAGAACGTACCACTTGCTCGGAAATGAAATGCTATATTACGAGGGGGGTAGATACAGATTTATTTAAGCTTTTCCTGGATCTGAAATGATTCTGCGAGCCTGGGTTGTATTCTTGCAATAAGTCTCGAAGTCTGAAATTTACATGTTATTGCACTCTAAACTTTAGTTCTTACACTGTATTTCGATGCATTCTGCAAGAACAGCAATTGCTAAAAATTTAATACGCACTGTTATACTCAGGTACGGAGATACGGCGAGAATAGTGAAATTTGTTGAAAGTTGACCTAAGCTTTAGCTATTCACATCTACTATAAATGTTTTCGTTTAAAATTGAAATACTTTTTAATCAGCATTTCAGCTGTGTAATGAATTGGATGCAGCTACATTGGCCACGGCAATTTTCTGATTGGAAGGGTACTTAAACGCTTCAATTACTCCTTAAATGTCTTGATGGGCCAGATTCATGACGTCACTTCGTAGAATAATAGCAAAAACTGTTTTCGACCAACGATTGTAAAAATTTCGTTTTTGATTAACATTCTTAAAGACCATCATTTATCATAATTTGCCACAATTTGCTTAATACATCGACTGGAATCTGTGGTAGTGCCCAAACAAACTGGAATGTGGAATTCATTGGCGTGACCTACGCCTTCGTATTGTTCGACAAAACCGTGGGCGCAGCCATAATAAAAGAGTGCAACAGTCGAGGTCGAATCAATCTGCATGTGGATTCAGCGTCCAAACGCTAACCAAAGAGTACGATGCATTTGTTTGTAAATTTAATTGCCTTTAATTCGGCAGTAAATTACAGGGCCATCGACATCCTGCAGCTCAACGACCGAAAAAGTGATATGTACGAAATGTACCTACATGGAATAATCATATTTGCTTTACGTAATAAAATCTGAATCATTTAATTGGGTGTGTAATTATTACGAGATAGACGTAACGACACTGTGGTCGCATGTTTATTATTACAAATTCATGTCACGGAAGTCATTTCTAAATAGTGTTGTTTACGAAAAACGTTTGAGAATTTTTTATACCCCATCTATTTCTTTAATTCACATACTACATTTGTGATTTGTTTTTAAATTTGTCGACCTAAAAATTCCAGGTTAGAATAGCTACTATAGATTTCGTATGAAAAACCGACATCTAAAGGTGGTTGTTTTTATTGTTGGAAATCAAACAATACACTTACTAACAATTATATTTAACATAGTTACAGTACAAATATCATATGTATAATACGATAGCTTAATCAATTATAGGCACGAATATCTTATATTTCTAAATACAATTAAATCACTTCACAACGAATAAAAATTGTGTCATTGTTAATATAACTTTCAGAATATAAATCTGTATGTGCTATCAAATGGCATCCAAATGCAAGATTTCTTCCATTTCTTGGCGGTTTATCAAACACATTGTTTACCGAACTATCGAATTCAATGGTTTGAAAAATATCTTTCGCAATTTGTCGGTTTTCTTTTTGGTCAATTAAAGTAAAACACACTTTTTTCTTAAATGGCCATGCAAGAATATTGTCATACTCTCCACTGTATAAGCAATAAAACACTGAAAGGTGGGAGCCTTCGCATACACTATTGCCGTTTGGATATGCACATAATTGCATGTAATAACCATAAGAATTTGAATAAAATTTTGGTGACAAAACCCTTCTGCTGTAAAATTTTTGTGCTTCGAAATTCTCAATTTTCCACAAATAGGCCGTTGGCTTTAAACACTCGATTTCTTTTTTAAACAACTGTTCTTTCGCAGAATTACTACATTTGACGGCCTCCAGCTGTACCTTCAACTGCGCGATCGCGACTTCTTGCGTTTGGATTTTGGTTCTTTGGGCATCCACTATATTGGTGACAGAGGCCAACTTCGAACACAGCAAATTGATATGATATTGAGTAGATTCCTGTAAGTGGCGTTTTAGATGTTTTTGCAACCCTCTAAAATCACAACCAATATTTTTGAATTTGCAGTCAACAGGCGCAAAGAGACAAATATTATTTATATGTGGTAGAAGTTCACAGCGTTTCATATTAGGAGTCTCACACCGATATGGACAGGGAAGTAGCACGCCTTCGCATTTTTCAAAATGCTGAACTATTTGATCTTTTTCTACACTTTTATTGCAATATTTGCAATTGTCTTTGCTGGAAAGTGACATTTTTCAAATAACAAAACCACCACGTAATCACTGTAAACTTGCATGTATTGAAATAAACGTTATACACTTGCATAGAAGTTGAAATTTGAAAACAAATATAAAATTGATATGGAAAACATTTTTAAATTTACTAATCTTTGACACAACTATGTATGATAAGATTATTGATACTATAAGTTAAACCATTTCAGTTTGTATTAGATATCAATGGATAACACAGCTACATGTTTAATCACACATTATGTCTTTAAGCGATTTCGTGTATAAAAGTATAGCAGTCAGACACTAAATGCATTCATATATAGCAACACACAAGTGGCATATATGAATATGATTTTCTGCTACTATTTTGTGGTTATTCAGATAATGTCAACTAATTGCTTACGCTCAACTATTTCATACATTTTCAAGTTTCCCCTGACCCTTCATTGGTTCATATGCTAAATGAAGTTATCGATCTAATATTTATGAAGTAAATATAAATTCATACTTGCTATTTGACCTAATAATTGGTGTTCATGGTGGCCTGGTTAATTAATTTTCACAATTAAGCCTAAATTTGGTTGTCAAATGTGGGATATGCTTCATAGCTCTGAATTTATTTAATGAGTCACTTTTTTTATGCCTTGAAGTAAGCTCATCTACTCTTCTATTCGTATTCGCTATTTTGCGTCTAATAATGTAATTTGATAACCTAAAAATTTATACAATTTTTCCTAGACTAGGAGTAAATTTAGTACATCAACATAGAAGATTCAAAACAAGAAAAACAACTAAATTTTTGACAAATACTGGTAGAATCAAATACATGAAAGAATTATGTAGCAAGAGAAATGTAGCATAAGAAGTCACGATTGCTTTCATTTAAGCTGATCCTGCCTTTTCCTATTCTGCTTTACCTTTCTCCTATGTACATGACGTACTCAATTTTGCTATATCCTACTTGGTTTTATGCCCTAAAGCTCAACCAACAGACTTTATACGCTCACTTTGAGGTGTTTGTATAAACTTTGCAACATAATGCAGTATTACTATTTTTAAAATTTGTATCACTTGAATGCTTAAACAATATATAAGTATTGCCTAACGTAAATTACTTTTCAAAGTAAATTACTTTTCAAAGTAAATTTCAACTTTCCTTGTCTACAAACTTTGGTCGATTTCCTAAACGTACTTTTCCTAATATTGTTTGCTCCAGTTATCTAATATTTAACTAGCTTTTGACTGTACTTAGTTTAACATGAAGTAAATTTGCTTCATAGGAAGCTTGCGATCTGTCTTAAGCTACCATCTATAACCAAACGGAGAAAGTTGGTAAGTTGTCACTTTTGACATTTCTTCATAAACTATAAACTATTTTGAGATGCAGCAACATTTACTTTTATTTAATTTAAGACACATTCATGAAGATTATCAATAATGTCTTTACTATTTCAACAACAAAAAAATAAGTTGGTTTCAAAATAAAATAGTCTATAGCTTTATGGTGGTTATAACTGTTGGATAGATTTATTTTGTAAATCTTGTAATGTCATATAGCAAATATATAGTGCATTTTCTTGTAGTTTTGTAATTTTATGACAAGTATATATATATGAAAATTATGTCATTAAGTATCAAATGCTCGATTGCAATAAGAACTGAATTCGACAGTCGGTATCTTTTACACTTTACTTAGCCAAAAACTGAAAACTGCGAACGATAATAAGTGGGCGCCACTATTGAGAAAATCATTCGGTTTTTAGAAAGAGGTAAATTTCAAACGGCAGCTAATAAAGTTTCATAACAAACCGATGATTACTTCACAAGCTACAGAGGTTTTACTGAGACCACGTTTGTGTTGTTGACAATAATAGATTCGAGGCAATTTTGTTGCGGTTTGATTATAAGTATAGTATTATTCTGGCTCTGCTCTTTGGAAACAAATAGTAATTAAGTTGTTTGGATTCGTGGCCCAAAAGAGGTGGTAGAAATCATCAAAAAATTCGTTTAGACAAACCATAAAGAGACAATACAGGAAATAGCCCGGAGAGTAAGGAAAGTAGGAGTGTGTCGTTTGCATTGGAAAGCTGTTTTTGAAATAGCTACACTTACGAATAGTGGGCTAAAATCAACAACGTGTTAATGATTGAGAAAGTTGCTTGAAGCTTTTTCTGCAAGATAGAAAGGAATTTGTACATCGATATATAACAATGGATGAAACTTGAATCCACCCCTACAATCTTGATTCGAATTAGCAGCCAGCTGAATGAAAAGTAGCCAACCAACCTTGCCCCAGGTATCCAAAACCCCAACAGTCCGACTATTCGTATATTGAGATAAGCGTAGAATTTTGATCGCCGACTAAATTGAAAATAGACCAAAGATGAATCATTCTAGAGGTAAAATTTTGAAATGTTAGAGAAGCGTTGGAATACCTATGTCACTCTTGAAGAAGCGAAACGAAAATTTGGTGTTTTATTAGTAATTCTACGGATGTTTCAGTACAACAGTTAATATCTCTTACATTTCACTTTAACAGTATTGAATATGAGTATTCGAGTGGCGAAGCAATGCATTATATGTAATATCAACTAAATTTTTGGAGAAAATACGGTTCTAATAATGGCTGAGTTCAGCGATATCTTATTATGGCGATTTTTACTTTCCAGAAAAAATGTATGTGAAGCATTTGGCAAAGAAGCAGAAAACTGTAGTAGAAGCGGATGGTTTTAAACTGCTCGTGAATTAGCAGTAAGGTTTGTTATTATTATCCCGACAATTTTGGACAAATTAAAACAATTCACAAGATAAAAAAGCTGGATCGATATCTTTCCATGAATACAGCAAACCTGAGTTTAGAAGTCGGTTTTTGCTGTCACGGCATAAAGGTAGCCCGTTTTAAATCGCAAAATTGCGTGTGATGGCAAGTAGATTCTTTTCGACAATTGCAATCATTTGACATAATGGTATAGAAAAAGTGATGAAACATTGTCCAATGCCGAAAATTGTCTAATAAACGCTAATGGTATCTGTTTGGTGATCTAATACTGATATCCACTGCAGCTTTAGAAGACCAGACCAGTCTATTGCAGAGTATTTCTGATACAACGAATTGGTCGAAACAATCAGGAAGCCTTTTGCAAGAGTGCCCTTAACCATGTGTCGCTTAAACAATGTTGCTCAGTTTATAGGAAATTAAGTTGATATCTCTATATTATTCACCAGATATTGCACTAACCGGCTACCACATCATTCAAATTTCAAATTCAAATTTCGTAAAGAAAATAACTGAATTTCCAATGAACAATGAACCACGTGCATTTATGGCGATTTGCTCTTGAAACTTTTTTACTGTCGACCTATGCACGTTACTATTAACATGGCAAACATATCAATAATTTAGCCACATATTTTAAATAATAACGTTATCTTTTCTTAGAAATATAATATACTAAATATTTTTATTCAATCAGATGTCTTACATTTCATGAACTAATCAATAAATTTATAAAACAGCAGCCCTTGCTTCTTTTTGAATATTTAATCAAACCTAAGAGCATTTTAGGTGCCGCTTAATAAATATATATCGTCGATTTTACATACTAATAACCTGACAACATAATCTCATTACAAGTTATTAATGCACATTGCACAGCCATTGCACAAATTTAAAGTTTCCGTATTAATTCCCCTTATCGTCGAAGTGAAGCACGCCTTTTAGGTACAGCGACTATATTGGCTTGTACAGCTATAAATAAACATCCATCTATTTTATGTACCCAAGTTATGAGGAAGTTGATAAAGGCTATTAGCTCAAATGTTAACATTAACTTCTCTGTCAGATCTAATGTTCCAGTTTGGGAATACAATCCCCAGAAAATTTGAGTTTAAGCCAATCACAGCAGCAGCAACATTGTTAACTTATACAATTAGGGTCGACAACTTTAGGACAAGGGGTAAACCTAATTCATTTGTACTACAAAAAGGAGTCATGTTTCAGCGTAAATCATCTGAATTTATCGCTTCCTTCCTGCTTTGTTTCAAATTAATGGATTTTTAACTGTTCGTATTTGTCATTGTTAGCAAGTTTATTACTCATTAAATCAAAAATCCTCCCCCTCGATTCCTAAGCTTGCCAATGTGAAACAAAAAGGGTGGATTTTACAATTCAAAAATGTTAAGCCGCAGGTTTATCCACATTACATTTATAATCACAAAGTGAGAATGAAAGCAATACACAAGGCTCCTGAATAGGGAAGCGTATTTTCTAAAGTGGTTGACTTTCTCCTGCTGTCAGTTGGTTATGATGTTTATGTAATGCTCGGGAGTGCTTGCCGGTTTACATTTATGAAATAAATGTTGGAGGCATCAATATTATTTGCATCAACAATACCGAACTGAAAATGGAAATGGTGGAAATGGATCGATATTTCTAGCGAGAATGGTTTCCCGTTTACGACGTTCACGTGCCATTTTTTATTCCTTTCAAAATGCTTTCATCATTTTAAGCCGTAACCCAAGATCCAGCGACAAATGTCCTTATATTTCACTGAATTTTAAACTTGACATATTTATTTCTATAAATATTATAGCATGGAAAATGATAATGGCTTCGCTCGTCGGAAAAAGTGATAAATATTAATGTTTTAAATCTAGATTTTATTCTGGCGGAAAAAGTTTCTGGGGACGTAACAACTGGGCGTATTGGTAAAACGTAAATCTTCGGAGCTTCGCTACTGTTTATTATACTCTTTGTGTTATGTGGCAAAAGCGTTTAAAGAAAATGCCGAGTAACTACACATAATAATCACCTGCTAGCGTTTATAATCAATGCTACTAGGTATAGCTTAATAAGTAGCTGTTGCCAAACTTACAATTTATTCGCTGCAGAAAAGCACAAAACCTAAAATTATTATCGCGCCTCATGCATAAAACATTATTTTAATATTAGGGGTTTTTGACTGCAACTTGAAACCCACTGATTAAAAATAATGCAACAAAACAAGAAAATTTAGTGTGCACTTTAAGCTGCGCAACGTCAAATCATAAATTAACGTGGGCAAAAAATAGATAGCTATGACCACATTAGTTTGTATGATTTATTTATTATGTATTCATGATATGCGCTGTTTAATGTCCTGCAGGACTAAATCCTATCCTGTTGTTCCAGTCTCTGGAGATTCCTAATACAATTTCAAGTCTGCTCGTCTCGTCGCGTCGCCTCTCGTTGTTTCGTTCATTCGAGCTCACGTTTTATTTGCATTTTGATTATTTTCTAAAATCTCCCTGTCAAACATGTCTGGGAGTAAGGACGGAAAGTGACACTGTAAATACATTAACAACACCAGCTTAATATAACGGGATGAAGTGACTGTTGCCGTAGGACATTCAAGGTTTATCGACTAGATGGAGGAATCTCTGTTAACTAAATTTACGTGATGCTTCGGTGTTATTCTAGAGCTCCGCATAACTTTGCATAGGAAGCATTTAGATTAAAGGCCTTTAGCTAGTTGGTTCTTAATTTTCTTAAACTCTGAAAAGTAGAGTTCTTCTGGAAATTTGCAGAACGAAGACAACCCATTGCTTTATAAAAAAGGAAAATAGTAAATTACCCATCTCTTATGTCTGCTGAACGAAGCATTGATTTTATCTAATCCTTTGTGCGTTTAAGATGACTAGATGACAAAAAAATCAATAAAATCGTTTCAATAAATCCACACGACAAGTTTATTGATAATTCTGTATTGCTTTACAACAAATTATTACATTTATCTAAACAATAATTAAGTTAAGTATTGCTTTAAGGAGTGCTGAAAATATAACAGCATCAATAATTCAACATTGCTCTGAGAAATACTAGATTGGATTGTGCATTTGCAATGAAATTAATGTAAACAGAAGTTTGGAAGACTATTTCTAGAACATTAAAGTTATGATCGTATTGGAAAATATTGCCTTGTAATCTAACGACGTAATGGAACGAAATTTAACGAAAAGTTGAACTAATTTATAACGAAGAAAAATTACATTGTTATTTAATTATATTATAATTTATATTTTTGGTTTTTACTGTAACATACGTATGTATATGAGTCAGAAGTTATGTAAATAATAATGTGCATTTGCTTAAGCGAATTTAAACTATTAATGCAAATGTATTATGTTATGTTCTTAGAGAAATGTTTTAATGAAGAATTGTGCATGGAGAAAATTGACCATATTGAAACAATAGATTGACGATTTGTAATATTAATTTACTTTATGAATAAGAAGTATCAATACATTACAACAAATAAAAAACTGTAAATTTAAAATTAATCTCATGAACTTTTAAAACCTACTATTACACTTAATTAATTACAATTTGTTATTTTCAAAATAGTATCTGTATTTATAAACGACTACCACCAACTAGTTGAAAAAATTCAAATTAATATTACTATTCGCGAATTGGTAAAAGAACACAACTGATATTGCCGTAAAAAAATATTGGCTAAATTTGCCTTCATAAGGTGATGTGGTGTTTAAGTGTTGCGAGTTCGGTAGTAGAATTAAAATAATAAATGAAGTAAATCCATGCTGGTTGAAGAAAAAGGTATGTTGCTACATTATAGATAATTTTTAGTGTCCAATTAAAACATTTAAACGGTACCCTTAACTGATATCCATATAATAATATGGCTGATGAAATTTTATAAAGGTAGTTTTTGTCTTTGTAAATTATTGAGTAGTGACATAAAAGCACTTTTCTAATAATAAATACATTTTAACTAATACAAAACCTTTAGAAGCACATTTTAATATTAGAACCAACATTTTGAATAATGCATTATAGTCAATATTACTTATTTGAAACTAGAAACAGTGAAGTACTAGTTAATTAAAAAACAATTATTACATATAACTTATAAGTCTTTAACATGAATACTCCAGTGGCAAACAGTAAAAAAACCATTTTGTAATTCTCATTTAATAATCCCATTACGTTATAGACAAATTTAATTTAGCTTAATGACTAAAATTTGAATTAACTATTAAATAAATGTAAGGAATTTAAAGCGTTGAGTTTTTCTTTAAATTATCTGTCATAAATAACCAAGATATTAATTAAAGATACATGTTAAAAAATCGGTGATTGAATTCCTATCTCATAAACCACAGACGAGTTTATTGTTATTTCAAAAAATCATCTTGCTGTCTCTACGCTTAAGATAGTTTAACTCGCAACAAACGAAAAATCGCGTTTTAAATAAAAATAAATTGAATAACAAAACGCATTTTATGGCGAAGGTATCATAGCTACGGCGTTAACATTATATTCTAATAATTATCATAAATCTCCTTAAAGACTATATACTCAAACCTAATAAGTCGTTTTGAAGATGATACGATACAAGGGCTCAGTAAGCGATAGATTTATTTGTCACATAAAGTGTTTGTAAACTAACTAGTCTTTAATTTTATAACTTATGTGTTTCAAATGATTTATTACCCTATTTGTTGAGTGCAGTGGCCAACCCAGCGCATCCGGATAGGAGATAAAACATTATTTGCCGGCGATATCTGCTATAGTAGAGCAACATAGAGACATTTTTTTATTGAAATACCTAATCTTCTTCTGTTAATGACTTGTAATTGTTGTCACTGGAGCTTTGGGAAATTTTTCCGTGCCATTAATTGATTTAATGATAAAATGTTGTGCTCGCATATAAAAGCTATTTTATTTCTACCGAAATACATCTACGTTATCTTATATTTTACCGCAACGACTATAAGCAAAAGGAATGAATTATTCCCAAATTTTCAAAATTTTTTGTTATTTCACTATGGAATATAATTTTATAATCAGTATATATTGTCTCAAACTGTCATTAGTTCTCAACCAAACAGGTTTCAGTTATCAACTTGAACGTACCTCCAAGTCTTCTAATGTATTTACAGTATGTGCTTCTTAATTGAAAATTAATTGTCGGTGCAAAGCAAAAAAGTAATCATTTCAGTTAGATCTCAATAATAAGTGTTTATCTTACTATCGTATTCAGTTTCTTGATTTGGCATAATTTCTTCGTATGTAATATACATAAACGATTTCATTTATCATTATAAGCATAAATGTCTCAAAACGCTTTGGCAGACTTCACTTCTTTTAACAGAGGCAAAATTCTATTCTATTGTTTTCACCATAAGAATTTATCTCAGCGTTGCTTTCGCATCTTAGAACGATTATCAGGTGTATAATTCTAAATTATGTAAATTTAAAATAAGTGTCCTAAAAATTTAGTAGCTATGATCGAAAATAAAGTTGATTTGAGACCGCAGTAGGAACATGAAACCTAAACCCAAAATCCACTTACTAATTTATTTCGGTGTAATATCTTGCATCTTAAAAAACAAATAAATTAAACGTTACAGCTAGTGATAAACTTGAACGCCTAGTTCTGGTAAAACAAACTCAGTTAAACGATCTAGTAAACTGCTTCATGTTCTTTTAATCAACAACTGTACGTAGGATAGAATTTATGGCGCAAATAGATCGATACATATTACATGCACATTTAACTAAAGTTTAAAACCAAATTCTGTGCAATTATAACTTTTGCAGCTATTTTAATTTCTAGGAAAATTTAAAACGTTGAAGCTGGTGGAACGCTGCAGAAACTATATTTTACCGATGTTAAGTGGAATATTTCTAATTTATATTCATAACTTTTATGTAAAGCAGATACTACCGATGCGATGCAGGGTTTGTTTTGCAGAAAAGGTGTTCAAGCACATTTACCACTCGGAGAAATTAACTTTATATCACTGCAATGGTCCGCGAGATATCTGAAAACTGCATTAAATAAACCAAAAACTTGCACCGATTATCTTGGTTGGGCCTGGATTACTGCACACGTGCAAACTATGGTCAAAATAGCGGATAAATGCTTTACGTAATAAAATAATTGTCATTTCCCAGTTTCCATTTTTTCATTTAGCCTTAAGTACGTCCTTAAATATACATAATTAATCTACTTATAGAATATTTGATTTTTGTGTACGTTACTAACAATCTTCTGACCCGAGCATCTTCAATCACGTATGTTTAGTAATAGTTAATAGTTGCCTATACATTTCGAATTTATTAACAATCAAAACAAGAATATTGGTTAGAAATTTTAGGTGGTTATGTCGCAAATGCAAAAAAAGTTCATCGAGTTTCCTGCATCGCGTCTTATTGATGTCCTCTTCAAACATATTCATTCTAGTTTCTTCGGCAAGAGTGCCCCGTATGGAATATTACAGAGTGCATAATTTAAATAAAACAATGGCATCTTTCCTCTCTATGGTCTGGCATATACCGTAGCAAGAATAATTCAGAAACGAATGCTGCGAACGGTACAGTTCATTTTATCCCCTCCTTTGGTCAAACACTTCACTTTTGAAGTGTCGAATCGTCTGCACTGCAGTTCTAGTTTCTTTCGTACAACCGGCTTTGGTAGCAAACTTTTCTAAACAAAGTCACTACTTGACAATAACAAAGCCTGGCTTGGGATTTTTGGACGTTATCACAGAAATATTATCAAACAGAACACGTTAAACAATCGATAACACTCCGAGCACGAATTACGAAGTGAAAGTATATGATGTAGTGGCCTGCAATATTCTTATTGTTCAAAACAAACCGATTCCTTGTGTTTACACTAACTTGCATTTGATGTAAGATTTCTTAATATCGATTGTGGTGAATGCGGTCAGTGCTTTTGTGTCGAGTTTTTCTCTCCTAATTAATTGTGATTTTCTTGTTCTTACTTGATAATGCTGGATATAAGCTTTGGTGAGTAATGAATCAAGAATTTTAAGTATTTCCCTTTGGGATCTTCCTTTTTTTTATCTCCTGGAGATCTTCCAGTTCCATGAACTCTCCTACAAGATTTTAATCGCCAACTTCCAGATTTTCGACGTCGAGATTAATTCGCCTAATGGTAAAGTTCTACACGTTTAACGTTAAGATTGTAATCACCTAATGTGTTTATTTCTCACGTTAAGCAAATCTTATTAACTAACAAATTTTTACACCAACATCTGAAACGCCTAAGTCGTAGTTTACAAAGTTGGAAACTGGCTGCGTAATAATCTAGAGGAAAAACACATTTTACGTGAGGGATTCAATTGTTAAAATTTAATCTGGCGGGGGAGTGTCTTTACGAATAATAAATTTGTTAATATTAATTCTGCCTTTGCGGAGGATGAGAGTCTTATAGGGTGTCAGGTTCAGGGCTATATTACGCGAATATTATTTCATAACGTATAAATAAGTGGATGTTGCAAAAGGGGGATTGTGGGCGTAAAATAATCATTACTGAAGTCGCAATACAGGATTAAATTTTGAATGGCAGAACTTAATTATCGATTTGTGCGTTTGTCCTTTACACTATTTCTTTTGTCATTCAAATCCATTGTGTCGTCGTCATTGCCATCTAAATAAATTACCTTACGCTTCATATTTTAATATTACATTTTGTTTAGTAAGTAAAAACTAAGCAGCTGTGCTGAATGTTACACCTGATGCATTAATTTAATTATTTTAATAACAACACATAATTGTGTTATTATTTCAGCAACTTGTGCTTAGTCTAGTTGTGTAGTAACTGTAAAAAAATTATGTCATACCTCCAATATACTCATTACATTTTTTCCTTATATTTCTTTCGCTTATTGTTTACGGATACAGATTTTTTTATTAATGTAATTAATTCAATAAATAGTTTTCGCGCGTGTACAAAATGTATATAAACATTCATTTTGTGTAGCACTTTTCATTTTTATCTTCATTCTAAACCGTTTACATGGATTTAAAACTAATTTATATGTGTATACTAATAAGACAAAGACTATTGCAGTTTTAATCGCCTTGCCTTACGCAAATGAAATTAACAGTAAAGCACATATTCGAAAAGTTAATGGCGCCAAGCAAAACTTTTAATTGTGCCAGTTGCTTATTCACTGGAGAATTAAATTTACTTTCGACATGTAAATTAGTTGCAAATATTTCCCTCAGAATTTTGCTGCAAAAATATTTTTGTAATTACTTAACGACTTGGCTGTGAAAAGAAAATATTTTGTATGGAATTGTTTAATTATACTTCGTGTTCGACTTGAGCAATGTATAAAAGTTGCCCAAGCCCTTTCAAAATTATTGTGATCATAAATAAATCGGAGAAAAATCAGATATAACGTCTTATCTTGACCAAAAAAAGGTACTTTCGGTACAGAGCTATCACCTAGTAAATTCTAGCATTTTTTGTATATCTGACACAGACATTGATACCCTAAAAATTATTAAAATTAAGTATGATAAAAGAAGAGGTAAACAGACGATATCTACTTCTTTAGACAAAAGATACTTAAAAATGCTAAACTGAGGACATAAAAAAACTAAAAGTTGATTTGTTATCTTGGACATATAAAGTATCTATGAATTCCTTTAAAATTAAAATGTTTCAATCTGTCGTTTGTTAAGTAGCAAAGTTTGATAATGTGAACTGTTTAAAAAGAAGACATTTCATATATTTAATATTTTGTTTTGTTTACCATAAATTTTATCTCTATTGCACAAAAACCTAATGATTGAAAGCTCAATCGTGTTAAAAAATGCACAGCATCATCACTGCAATATTTTACTCATTGCTTATCGAACTGATTTGAGAGTTTCAAACGAATAATTTCGCGATAACTTATTCAAGTAACAACTCTTGTGTAAGTACTATGAAAGATCAAATTTTTAATTTCTCTAATTTCTCGCTCCAAGCAATACTATCATAAAATACCTGCGAATGGTACCTTCGAATAAAGCATGAATGCGATACAATGCAGAAACTAAGTTAAAAATATTATTACAGTATTTTCGGTGGCGATCTGTATTAACTTTTATACTATCAATATTTGATTGATTGTATAATGAGCAGTTGTTAGCCAAAGGTTTATATATCTGCTAATTAGTAATTTATTCATAAATGAATGAATATACGCCATATTTTATTAATTGCTGAATGTTCATACACATATATAACGGGAAACAGTGTCATTTGATTTAGTATAAATATGGCGACTTTTCATAATACACAAAATATACCTGGTACAGCTGCTATTTCTAAAATTAAGCAACACTGTTTGTCGCTTTGCCCATTTTTAGATAAGAAGGCCATTTAGACATATCTTTTATACACTTTCTTATCACTTATTATTCAAATTCTTACTACTATAAAGTTTTGTGTTAAAGTAAATTGTTATATAAATTTTTATAGTCAGTTTGTCAGTGTTTAGAACTTCTGTTCTTGTATAGAACCAAAATATTCTTATGAAAACAAATTTGTGTCAAGATAACTCCCTGTGTAAGCTGGACCCTCTCACAGGAGTTAGGGACCAACCAATTCATTGATAATAATTTCCGTTTCCACTTATTGTTTCAAGTACTCAGGAGCAGGTCAACAAACTAACTCTTGTAAAAGTTCATGGTTAAATAAATAGAAGCAATGTTTACAAGCGAGTAATTATAAATGAACGTCCATATTAATGAGAATAAAAATGCACGCGTTATGCGAAATAGTGAAAACTCTAGTTTCAGACGTAATCATCTGTATATTGCTCATAAATATTTATTACATAGCGTGATTTCATTAAAAGTACAGGTCTTACGCCTTAACGGTATTTTTGCATCATATCTGTGGATATTATTCCTTTCGATAACAATAACGAAACAAGAACTCTTAAGATGCTATTTATAAAAAGCCTTGCGAGTCTCGAAAGCTATTATAAAATGTCGTGTGCGAGTTGAGTGCGTGTGTTGTTTTCTGTTAATTGGCACAACCTTAGACAGTGACCACGGTTAAATTTGTCGCGCAAGGCTGAGGTCTGAGATTTCACGGGCATCCGATGTCTTTAATAAACTTTAAACTAGCAATGTTTTCAATTTAATGTACTCCTATTTTTAAAAATCTGTCAATATTGAGAGCAGCGGGTTTATACAGTTACGTATTAAAAACGTATATACCATGCAAAAATTAAACAGAAATTTTCATATATACATTCCAACCTAAAATTAAGCAACAATAAATATTCTAATTATATTGCTTAATACTTGATTTGTGAACTTATGAGTATTTAATTTGGGCAATAGTCAATTTAAATACGATTTTGTTACATGTTTTCTTAAATTAAGTGGAGCTTGAAATCGTCATTACATTTTCTAAATCAGAATAACAGAGCGTAAACTTAAATCAAAAACTCAAACTAGGTACATTTTGGTTGACCTCAGAAAATAATTTTTTCGAAATATTAGCTCTTTATAGTGCATCAAATCTAGAAATGAGGAATCTCAAATTTTCTTCTCTACAATAATATAATAATATTTTAACTTGAACTGAATCTTTACTCTCAGAAGAACTCTCTCTGTGCGAACTTAAAATGCAATCAAACCCACAGATGGCAAGTTTCATCAATCAATGACCATAAGATACCAGTTAATTTAAAGCATCACATTCTTCCTTTATATTTTTAGAATAATAAGTTTAATACCGTGAAATAAGAGAGCAATAAATAAACTTTCCTTATTATAAATAAAAATCTCAAACTGTACGCGATTTGTTCTCTTGTAATGGTGATAAAAATGCGAATAATGTTTTTGGAAGCATGCTGTATTTTTATTTGGTTCTTTCTAAATGGTATGGTAGCGATGAAACAACAATAAATAAATAATCAAATTAGATTGCAGAAATTCGAAATTTATTCAGCAAGTTTTTAATCTTTTAATATTAAAATAATTTGCCAATTAGTAATACATATTTGTAATTTTTAATGCCTGAAAGCTAATATCTATGACTGTCCTAATAAAACGACTATTTTAATGTGGCAGTGGCCACAGACTAATAACAATGGTGAAGTTCTTGCCTCTGTACAAGCTACCAGCTATCAAGAAATCACGACATCTCTGCAGCTTCAAAGTTCAAAATACACTAATTGTAAGAAAACATTACAACACCTTTCGCTTGAAGAAAATTTGAATTTCAATTTGGAAGCCTGAGAAACTTAAATACATATTAAAAAGTACACCATAGAGACAGCAATAAAAACACTGAAATGAGGAAGGAATAGATGCTACTTGGACGTTATGAATTAGAGTCCAAAAGTATTCATGTTATATAAGAAGAATGTAAAATTAGTCAAGAAGAAACAGAAATATTGCATAAAAGTGCAGTTGGTCTAAGTCCGATCTACCATTAAAGACCTAAAAAAAGTCATACATTTCCATATTTAAGAAATATATGGACATACTCCGATTCTTGACAAATTTGATGAAAACAACAAGAAATCTATATAAAACTTCTACTTCTATATTTTTCAAAATATTCCTAGAAGCGACGCTAAACTCACCAAGACGTACCACTATGAACGTATGGGGAATCTCAGTTTTGTGGATTATCGAGAAATGACTTGGGACTACCTTAAATTATTATAAAAATTCCAAAGGAGTAGCCCAAGAATGAATTTAAACTGAATATTGCTTAACCTAAAGACATGGTTGCAGTCTTAACTAATACCAGACATCTAAAGTTAAAAGAGAGCTACAGAGAGAACCAGGTCAGCATATATCTTTGCTCCTTGGAATCTAAGAAAGGCACTGGATATACGAACTAAACTGTTACAAAATATTAGACCATATATTATCATCAAGACTACGATACAAACTAATGAATGTTGAAAACTATAACGACCTATGGGGCTGAAATCTTGGTTATAAACAAGAAAAGCCAAAGCAATAGCAAAGCTACGGTAATGGAAAAGAAATTGAGAGAAATAACACGCAAAGAAAAGCTCCGCAATGAAACAATAAGATATTCTTCGAATAGGCTATGGGAAAGTCAAACTTTACTCGAACATTATATTCAATGTTCCTAAAAACGATTAAAATAAAACGATTTTTTAATTGCACTGTATGTGAATTAATATTCATTGAGCTACTTATATATGATTGTAATGACAGTTTATATTACAAATAATTATTCATTTATATACGTATACAAGAATCATCAAGATACAGTAGAAGAATAACACGATTGTTTGGTTCGTATTACATAATTAATTAATATCCTTTGTGTCAAAAATGATTCATATTGCAGCTTATTTCATTACTTAGTTGCGATACTAAGAGTTGTGGTAGATGTAAGAAAGTTATAATGAATTCTCTGTGATCATTGATATTAATTGAAGGTACATGTTAAGAGCAACGATGGAATTCCCTACGACGTCATAGGTCGATAACAAATGAATTTTATTGTTGCTACAAAACCATCTCATCTTGTATACGTTTAAAACAGTTCACCTGGTAACAGACGAAATAATAAAAAATGTAGCAAAAACTTTCAACTGCAGCACAATGCAATATATACATATTTGCTGAGATTTTAGTTTATATTTTAATTTCAATTTTCTTTAATTTGTTTTTAAAATATTATTTACGATTAAAAGTTTGGTAAACACGGAGAGCTATTTTCTTTACATTTTATTCAAAGGCAGACTTTTTGTTAACATGTTAATCACCTGCACTTATTAATAATGAAATAAGAAAGAATGATTTTATCGTAAACAAATTGATAGAAATGGGAGTGACTACTCACTGAAACAATACTTAATGACCAATAAATTACAACAAGAGAAGCTAATATTACTAATAAAACTACTAATTTCAAGTGCGTATATCCCATACAATTCCCTAATTTTAAATTTCTTCGTATTTATGTTTTAGGGATGATTATGAGTACAATTGATTATCAGTTAAATTTAAATTTAACACAACACCAAGACCACATTATTTTGTGAGAAAGAAAGTTAGCTAATTAACAACATATCCTGACAATTGTTATAAATCTTGTTAAAACATTTATGCTCAAACATGATAAATCTTTTCTAAGATGAAACGATATTAAATAAATTTAACTTTTTGCTTGAATTTGTTTCTAACGATTTTTGACCATCTAATTGCAATTATCAGCTCGACTTGCAAGAAGGATAGGATAGTAGTCACAAATGCATAGCAAGCGCTAGATTTATCTATTACCGAAAATGTATTCAATGCATTTAGTCTTTAATTTTGTAGATGATATGTCTCAAATAATTCGTCGTGCTATTTCTTGAGTGCAACAGCCCGTCGGATATCATTTGCTCATTCCATCGATATTTGTTTGAACGACTTAAAGACAATTTCTTCTAACGTTGTGATGTAAGTCGCCTTAAAGATTTAACAGCTAAGAAAGATAAAATAGATACAATTCGCACATAAAAACTTCAATCAATAGCGTAGCCAATGTCATCAATTTTGGAAGTTTTTCTAATTTCTAAATTTGCTAATCCAAACTAATTAAAAAAACTGAATAGGCTGCAATAAATATTGATTTAATTGGTTGTTTGTGTCCTTTTCTCGCTTTCTATTTCGGAAGTTTCCAGTTTTTAGATAATTTAAAAACTTTGATGCGGGTATTTTTATAGAGATAAAGCTACTGTTGTGCCAAATTTTTGAACATTTTTACTTACATATTGAAAATAGCAGTTCGTGTTCAAATTACCGTTCTTAATATCTAGTTCAAGTATTGGAAACTAATAATTCAACACCCTGTACAAAAACACATTTTCGTTTCCTCGAATACAAAGGCTAAAACTTCCTCCTTAAAATAACGTAAGTGCCATAATGGAAAATTGGATATTGCCGAACAGTCAATTAGAGGCACCCTATATACGCAAGTGCGTAAACGAGTTTCGCAACCAACTAGAACTAATATTCCAGCAGATACTTTAATTAGATCGGGCCATTAACTTCGAAAATTACAGCATCGCGTATGTACAATTGGCAATTGGTATTAACAGTTGTGAAAATTATATTTACTTCTCTAATCGATAATCAGATTGCCAGTAAATTACAAGCCACTATATTACAAAAGTACAAATCTGATTACAGCTTGCGGTTCCATTTGCTTTAAAAATTTTCTTGATGTGTGCACTTTATGATTATATCGCAAAATTAGGTCACGTTAACATAATGAGACTCCATTATAGTTATACAGAGTGCATCTAAATGCTCGCACGTTGCTGTTGATATAGCCGTGAAAGAATTCCTCTTTAGCGTTGTAAAACCGGCATTCCATAAAACTTTCTTTATAGTAAAATTTTTCATACAATTCTATTTACCGTAATTAATGGGGACGTCAGAACATTTAAGTCAGATTTATTTATTTTCGTTACAGGTTACCGACTCCTTGAACAATCTTATCTAACTTTAAACGCCAATCTGTTTATATTGGAATAAGTAAATAATTTAATTTGGCACGCATTGACGCAAAGATTATGAACGTTGCCATTTCAAAGCAACATGTTTCTTTATTTCACCGCAGCCGACAGATTTCTTTATTCCACCACGGACATATATCTTTAAATTCATCAAATGAAAGTCAGCACTTTATTTTAGCAAATTCTAACCCAGAAACTCTAGAATCAAAATAACTGCGATAAGTCTGCTGATTTGTTTTCTGCAAAGCGACAACTCGAGAGAATTTAACGTCGTTACTGTGCAAAGGAATTTCGTTAAGCAGTTTATTGCTTCGAAAACACAATAAATTTCACACGCCAAAGAATAAGTGTTACAAATTTTTAAGTTTTCAGGAACTAGCGCCGATCGAGGCCAAATGAAAAATTGGCAAAAAGCATGAGAAATTATGGGGGGAAGCGACGGGTAAAATGTAAATTAATCCAAAAATAAAGTTATTTTCATATCGTGCCATAAAATATCGATCTCTCTTTCTCTCTTTTGAGAGAGATAAAGAATTTTCCCGATTGTCCTTCTTACTCCCGCAGTTTCCAAACAGCTAGACGAGGTCGCGCTTGTTATTTTCCCAAGTTCGGAGCCACATTTTATATTTACTTGCGAGTGATTCATAGGAAAGTCTTTTCGGCCACGGGATAGTGTCGTGGGGGTTTCTAAATTTAAAATATTTTTTATTTTCGCTGGTGCATATATCAAAGTGGTTTTCCAGTAACCGGTTGAATTTTAGACACCTAGACCTAGACACCCTACCCCTAAGTAAAGCATTTATACGCTTAATATTCCCTCTACTCCCTTAATATTCCCTTTTCTTTCTTAGCCTCTCTGCTATCTTATTCTCTTTGCTCTCTTACTATTCTCGTTATTCCCCTATTTGCTTTATTCTTATATTCAATTTATTCTCCTATTATCCCTATTCTTTTATTTGTTATATTATCATCATGTATAATTATTTCTTCGCCGTTCTCTAAACTCTCCTACGATCACATCTTTTTCGTCTTGTTAGTATTCCTACGACTCGTCTGAAATACATCACACGTCGTTCGTTAAATGGGGAATTACTAAGCAATACAAGCTCGGATTGTGTGTTTGTTTGCATAAGAATATAAGCACGCGTTGTTGTGATCATGGTGCGATTAAGGATTTTACGTAAATTTTCTGGAGGAAAGTTGAAACGAAGGAGTTCGAAAATGAATAGTAAGTGATACTTTTCAGATTCTCGTTTGTTTTTGTGAGTTTGCAATTTATTTATTATTATTCTGGTTACTTTTAATTTTGTTTGAGCAAAAAAAAAGAGTTTTGTTGTGCATTAAGTGGCGTCATTTGCATTTTAAGTTTCAGTTTAATTACTAAACTTGGTTGCTCGATTAAAATTTTGGATTAAGATATAAAAGTTTTGAACTTTGCGCAAAGCGATTTGTACTTCTTCGAAACTGTATTCAAATCCTTGATTACAGATTTTCTGAGACTTTGTTTACTTTAACGTTATATAGTAAAAGCTTTGAGAAAATTGTTTCCTGTTTTTCTCCTTATAAAAGACCGGATATTAATGCAAGTATCCAATTACGTTCATCGAATTTCATGGAATACAGCTGAGCCTTGTAATATGTGTAGACAAACTACGTAATTTCATAGTGCATTAATTTGTTATTCAAAATAAATTGAAAGAGTTGAGTTTGCGGTTTCTGTCTTTTATAAAAGTTGCCAGCTAGAAAATGGGTGGAATATTTTACTTAGATTTTATAGGAAGAATTTCGACTGGCTCAGCAAGGTGTTGTTCGCGTTCAGATTTTATGCAATGCGTTTACATTTTATGGCCACTTACAAAGTGTAATATAAAACTTTGATTTAACGTTTCTTCCAACTGCTTAACTACTTTCGGAATGTTTTAGAATTTTTCGACCTTAAAATAAGTTCACCGAAAGTATCGCCTATAAAACCGAATTTATCATCATTATTTCATAGAAGTAAAATATGATGCTCTTCAGATATTATAGGCAACAAAACGCAATTAGTTTTTTTATCAAAAGATAAAACCAGATCAAACAAATTAATATAAAAATTGAACTATATTATTATTGTAAAGAAACAATCCTTATATACGTAATAGTTTTTATCGTTGATTATAATGTGTTCCAGATCATCTAGTACACTTCTTGTATTAAAATCTTAAGCACATTACTACAAGAAAATTATGCGGGGTTTAATATTTCAATAGCTTTTGTACTCTTGCCAGAAACATCCAAGTCTTGTGGCCATCTTAGCAAAATATCGGTAATTTAAACTCGCAAAGTTCATAAAACATTGATGAGTATCACCGTACACATGGTGTATTCCGAACTTGTATTTAAATAATTTACAATAGAGATGCCGAAACTACTCTACTATGCAAGTGCTGTAATCGCTATACACAACAAAACTGCTTATTCGCGATTATAACCTTATGCTATATAACCCTGTTCTCGTTACAAAACTAGCTTTTCGTCTTAAAAAGTTGAATTTATTTTGATCTCAAGTGGGTCTCTTACAAAATACTTGAGCTAACAGTATATATATCCCTTGAACTGGGTACTTTTTTCCTCTGTTTGAGAAAGATACATGACATTAGAGTGGTCACGAAGCTTTAGAAAACATTCTATCCAAATAATGCTTTCAACATCGGTATATCCAGCTTAAAAGCGAATAAACATGTATAGCAAATACGCCGATACACAATCTCAAAGTCGCAACAAGTGCCCCTGGGGAAGAGCCACATAAACAGAATAAAACTTAGTTTATTTCGTTTTCTAGGAAAACCTACTTACCTTTGGAAAAGAGAGGAATAAGCTTAAGGCTCTCTGTTATGCCCATCAAAGGCAAAAATCAATTTATTAGCTTACCTACCTATAATTCAATTAATGTCTAGACCACCGTTTGCAGCCCCCAACGCTCGCCTCCTGTATGGTAAACCAACTGGAATTTATTTAAGTAATCCATCGCACCGCAAATACCGCCCAGAATATTCATTTTATGCATGAATAAGGAATGAAAACTTTAATGGTTATTGAAGTTAATTTATATTGACTTTGAAGTCTTAAACTCGTGCCAGCATAGCTTTTAACCTTTCCTCTACGGCCGTATGTGGTCGTACCTGTGTCCATATAATTCATTGAAAGCCTGCCTAACATTTAGAGTCAAAGCTTCCCGTTTAGCCTTGTAGTACACTCGTTTAGGCAGGCATTTATTTATCTGAATATTTGGTTGCCTATGTCACCAATGACAATGTTAAATCGTTACACAGCGTCCTAAATTTGATTTTACTAGCTGATAAATAAAACTGTTGATCATATTTCTTTTTAATAAGCATTAATAAGTTAATAGTTGTAGAAAAAGTATACTTCGTTTTTTCGGTGCCGTTCGAATTGTCAAGTCATAGTAAAATTGAAATATATTAGCCGATTTATATCATTTGATCCATTCTGCAGGAATTGAAATTAAATTAAATTCATACAGTAAATCTCTTGAGAATTTGTCTCGGCTAGACTGCTCATTTATCGTTTAACATTTGCGTTAGATCCTCTAAATTCTCGTTTATCCTTTTAGATTTCACGATTACTCCTGCATATTTCACTTTTCTATTTTTGAGATAGCACATGAAAACTTTTTCATCGGAAAAAATTGAAGGAAATATTTTATTTGGGAGATTGTGTTGGGGTATAGGAAGGTTTCTCTTGTATTAGCTTCGTCAGATTTTGCACAAAGAGCAAGATACGGGAAAAATTGCAATATTGTATTTTCGATTGTATCTCATTATCACGAAAAATTCGAGAATAAACTGAATTAAACACGCGCTCAATTTTGCTCAAGATGCACATGATAAAGAGATGAATTAGGGATTGATCAATTATTTCCATTAGATTGAACGCATATTTATAATCTATTGCCGACCATTTAATTTTCATTGACACTCAAGCTATATGATTATTTCTTATAAAATGTATTCAACCATGATGGCATCTAAACACATTTCCATGTACAGTCATGGACTCAAAAAAATCGAAACCATTTACAAAACAAACCAAATTAATTAACAGATTCGATTGTATCCGACTGTGAGTTGTACACTTGTAGTTGACTATTGTAAAAACTAATGAAATGGGTTTTTTGAACCTATAGAAAGAGATTTTAAATTCGAACTTCAAATTGTACCTGTCAAATTATCATTGATGATGTTACCCAGCGCTTAATCTTTGACGCACATTTTACTGTTAATATTCTTATCTTATAACATCTTATTACAGATATTCATTATGATGAGTTAGATGAGTCGCCCACTGTTGCTATCTTTACTTTACGATAAACATTGTTGCTTCAAAGTCTCAGCAATCAATAAATAAAAATTAACTTTTTGTTATACTCATGTATTACTTTTATATTCT
Organism: Helochares maculicollis; assembly: GCA_033557835.1. Lineage (NCBI taxonomy): Eukaryota > Metazoa > Arthropoda > Insecta > Coleoptera > Hydrophilidae > Helochares > Helochares maculicollis. The sequence goes on from JAWQRO010000042.1 coordinate 60,886, forward strand.
GACGCGGGCATTTGTTGATATTTATTTCAAAACAAATTAATTATTTTTGGTTCAATTACATTCTCGGATAGTGCATCATGACGATTTCAATCCCATCACCGAGAAAATTTAGATGAAAGAATGTCATTACTACAATTTTAAAAACAAAGCTGTTCCCAAAAAGCAAGAGATTCTAAAGTGTATAAAATTTCAAGCGTCTATTCAATGATATTTTTGTCTGAAGCACAATTCGATACAGTAGACGAAACTACAGTTAGTATTGTAGTATAGAATTCATAATGATACTATTATCTTAAGATATAATCTGTAATATTTAGCTTTATATGTAGAAACAAACCATTTGAACTTATAAATTTTAAAATGGTAGTGATTATATAAACCATGTATTTATAACATTAACAGTTCTTATTCCTTCAACTCTCGTAAATCGAATTTTTGCAAAATCATAAATCAAACATTTCCTAATTTTAAAATAAACTGTCATCATCTTATATCTATAAGGAAACGTAATGGGTGTATGGAAACCACAAGTACCATCCCTTCAACTCTCTTTTCTATTTTTAGTTTTAAAAAATAATAATAATTACAACTTTCACATCTGTAACATTCATTGGTTTTGAAGTATCATACATATTTATAACGTTATTCCTTTATTTCCTTGTGTGCGGTATTTTCCAGAAGACACATTTCTTTAGTATTGCAAATTATATTTAGGCTTTGCGGTTTTAATTACGAAAATTAATATGTAGTTTTAACATATACATATCCAATTAACGATCTATCATTTTCAACAAGCTCATCACTAGTTGAAGATCTTTTTAATAGCTGAATCACTGACGGCCTTTCGGTCCTTTACTAAAAATTTAAATACATTTACAAAATATTCTTCACTTTCCTAAAATTCTAGCAAGAAATTGAAATGATAGATAGATCTCTAAAACTTACTTTTGTTTACTCTTAATTTACATTTTTTTTTTCTAAAGACATTACATCTACTATTTAATATTTTAATTTTGTATATCTTGAAGAAACGCGTAATTTTCGTAAGTGAGAAGAATAACTTGTTGGTTTCAATGTCTACATTTTAATGACATAGCATGAATATATTCCCACTGTAGAAAAATACATCGTCAGGACTACTTGCAAAAATGTTATTACCATTTTGACATCTGAGCACCAAAACACGCCAAATAAATTTCTCTACGCATTTCCATAACATCTTTATACAGATTATGGAAGATTTATAATTTCAAAACTTGATAAGCAAAATTAATTTGACGGATGTAATATCAGATGTTAGGCATTCCTTGCAGCAGACACAGTTTTTAAGTAGATATTTCTATAAAACAAAAGATGATTATTTCCTCATCAATTTTCTCATTTTTATATTCAACGGCTTATAAATGACAGGAATATCTATAAAATCCTATTATAGTCAACTTATTTCTTAATTTATATTCTCAAAAAGTGGCGAAACACCTATCTTGAAGATAAATCATTTTCTTATCTTTACCATCGACAAAGTTCCACATCTTCGTCTATTAAAAACCTTCGTTTTCATCTGTTAGACCCAAAATTTGTTGTATACATCATAGAGGCAATGTGTCCTAGAAACTTCACTCTTTTTAGTTCAGCAGTTTGAGCTTATCTTTGATAAGTCAGACACTCAATCAGACAGGCTACCAGTTTATCACGACTCGGCTTTATAAATATATAAATTTAATATGGATATTATTGAATTTTTCTGCTTTCGGACACGTGAAATAGTTTTTAAATGATCTATTTATCTACACATAAAAACTGATCAAAAGAGACCTTTACTTCGAAACGTACATGGGACGATTATAGCAATCCCATGTATTGGACTAGTAAAAATTGCATTTCTACAACAATACAATACTTCCAGGACTACTGCATTTAAATTCACATATCCTTTCTCCATATTTGGGTATATTACTTTACAGCATAGGTGCTCCCATGAAACTTCATTACCTAATTGTGTTTTCACCATTAAAAATTTAATTGAGCGTAGGTGATGTAACGTTAAAAATTGTTTTCCGCTATAGGGCAATTATGTAAATTTGACGGTCTGCTGTTTTACCCCCCATTTACCCAAAATTTATCTCTTAAGCCGTATTCTGTATTTGCTAAAAATACAAGGACCTTGCATTGTTTAGGTATGCAAATTATAAAATAATACACATTATGTTGGAAAAACTCTCTTTTCAGTAGATTGTACAAGTTTTTGCCGTGTTTATAATAAAACGAGTTTCCGTCAAAATTTTATGGGGTGTTATTTTTTGACGTAAAGTCAACAAAATATTTTTTTTACAAGTTGCCTTATTTTAAAATATTGCAAACAATGTAATTTTATACGGCTTTTTTACTAATCACGGGTAAACTTCGTTAACTACAGAATAGGTTTGTCCAGGATTAATATCGTACCGCCATTCATTTAAACTATTAGAAAATGTCTCCCGCATTTAAGCAAATTTAATTCTGTGCGCGAACGTAATACCGGAAGGGGCAATCCTTTTGTATATCTGAAATCTGCACAAAGAGATTACACGGGTTATCCCCCAAAGAACAAGCTACGTTACGGTCTGTAATAAGGTTTTTCCATTTACAGCGTAGATTGGCGAGATGCACTTTTCGCAAGCTGACAGCCTCATATATTTTTGAGTTTGCTGCAAATGCTCAACTAAAATAATTTAATTCCTTTGACATACGTGTGCTTAACGAGTCGGGCTAAAGTGTTTATTCAGTTCAATGATCTTTCCTCTCGCTCAATTGGCCGATTTAATATTATTCACAAAAAGGGATAAAAATGGATGTCGGTCTACTCAAGATTCAATCTTCTTAATCTCGCCATTAAAGTGAGAGTTATTGACCTCTTGCTCTCCTGAATTGGTAATTTCAAAAAACTAACATACAAATGTGCGTCCTTTGGCATTGTATTTATTTCGTTTTCAATTTTGAAATCTCTAATTTGTAGACCAAAGATTCGTATGATTACTATTTCTTTTATTAAATAACACAAATATAAATTTGGTGTACAACACTGCAAAACAATGATTAAATATCTAATTCAAAACTAGCTTCCGAACTAATTCTTTGCTTAATTACTTTCAATAAATCTATAGCGTACTGAAGCTTATCTTCATTACGAGGTACTTTTTTCACCAATTCCCATCTCTTAGGCATATATTTTTTTAATTCGGGGTTAAGTTCTCCTTCTTCAGTGAGAGTTCTGTCGAGTTTAAGAAAACATAGCAACATCTGTTTGTAGTTAAGCGTAAGTTTTGCGTCAGGCCTCAGAATTCCTTTTTCTACTTCCCTCAACTCATCGTCAGATATTCCATTATTTGTGGAACAAGCCACTGAAATATAGCTTCCATTTTTAGGGTAGTCTACTTCACCGGACATATAGAAATTAAAGGCATAATCGTAAATATTATTTCCTTTTGGTACTTTCCTTAGTTTTTCAGCTAGAGAGTAACTGCCACGGGCCAACCATGCTGGACTTATGTTGCCATTCTCGGTGAATAGATGTAAAATTTGCAGGTAACAGTAAATGAATTTTTTAAAATCTTCAGTAATTGGGTCAGGAAGAATTTCTTTAGTAAAATCTTGAAAGACTGCTTCTGGTATGTTATGCTTGGCTGCGCAGTCTTGTGTCGACTTTTGAAAATTTTCGATAGTGCATGAAGCCTAAAATTAAAAACACTATAATTATTCTACAATACATTATTCTTCGATTTTGACTTTTATAATATTGCTTAATCCTCAAAATGACTTAATTCTTTGTACCATAAAAAATCAGTGTTAGTGATAGCAAAATATACATTTCAAAATTGAAAATCCGAAAATCCTGATAAGCTCTCTTCATCAGATTCACACAGTCCACACCAACCTCACAATAGAACTCATTATAATTAAGTTGAGATGATGGAAACGTTCCTAGATTATTCTTGATCACATTCATAATATCTGCCCTGAACGTCCACTTATTATAATTGGAGCAGCGTGTCATTCGCACATATGTAGCAATTACAAAGGTTTTTTTGGTCAGATGCAAAATAGAGCAACAATCATTCTGGCGCCCGAGCACTTTGATGCTGTCGAAAGGAATAAGAGAGAAGTCCATTAAAAAATTTACATCGAAGAATACTTCATTTACGAGCTAAAAATATATAATATAATTAAAAACTCACAATTGAAAATAAACTGATGCTAACACAAGCAAGCAAAATTTGGGCAACCGTCATCTTCATTTTCACGAATTAAATATTTAAACTATTACTTATGATGATCTCTTTATATAATTCGTTTTATCGCTATAAGAGCATGGTATGTCATCAGCAAATTTATTGTAATAGCAGTTTATCTTGTTGAAAACAATGTTTAGAATTAAATATTAATTCAACCATGTTGTAAACAAACTGATTTCTTATACAGAATGTTGTAACTGTTTTACATAATTAGTGATTTGATAACACGCTTTAAAGTAGCATTGATGCCTTGGTTTGTAATTAAAAATTAAATTACAAACTATGAAAAAATCTGTAGCTGCAAAATTTATAGCACTGCAACAAGATTTTTTTACTTCCATCAACAAAAGCTTTAGCAGTGAAAATATGCGGGCTGCATAAAGGATTTATAGCTTCGAACAACCGTAGGGAATACCTCCGCATATATTTCATTTAACAGGGCTGCAAATTACCAACTATATAAAGATAATTACTGGCTTGTTTCATTACCAGGTATTGATAGGTTCATTGTATGTGCGATTAATAATGAATATTAAAGCGAAACGGGAGCTTACTAATAAATAATTTAGTTATAGGTATCGCCCTACGACGACCATAAACTGTTAAAACGGTAAAAACATTAATTCTTTTTTGTTTCAGGTAAGAATGATCCGACAAAAATCCATCACATATCGAAAGAACGTAAGTTTATTTGATAACCAGAAATTTCTGTTAACTTTGGAAACAACCCCTTAATACCAAAAGATCGTATATAAGCCGAAACCAAACGTACCTACTTGATCAGATTTTCATTGATCCATGAAAGCTTTTTGTAACTCCACAGAAAACACTAGACCGTTTTTCCATACAACTTCGTTGTTTTTCCAAGCGGCTGGTGTGTTTATTCACTTGAAAAGATTCCAGCTCCGGATAAATTTTATTGCAGTTGTATGTTATGCAGCCTTCGTTTGCAAAAAAAGAGATTAACTTTTTGAAAATACATGCAAAGCTGTAATCCGGGAAAGTGATGATATGGAGTTGCATTGTTCCCTACGGAAAATCTCATTTGAAAGGATTCCATGGAACTTTAGATGCATGCAGCTAAAAAATGTTGAGTGCGTCACAAATAAAAATCCGCTCACAATACCTGTATGCGCTCAGTCTTTTTTATATCTATACAATGAAGATACATTCAAGAAAAGAGATATGTATATCTCATAAATGAAACAAATCAGAGAACGAATCTCAGTTTTGATTTATCCTGTAAGCCCGCGGTGGGAATGTATTATTATTTTTTTAGGTTTGTTCCTAAGAGCCATATATAAAAGCTGATATAAAACTATCATCCATTCATTTAGCTGGAGACGTAAAATATGTATCACATGGCAATTACACAGCACAAATCCTGCAATTCTTTTGATATATGTTGTAGCTGCAATTGGATTTCGGTCCCAGAATGAAATTCTTATCAACTGGGACGGTCTCATATTTACCGCCAGAGTGCAAATGTTCTCGAGAAGATTTAAATGTATGTTGTTGAAAAATTGCGTTGTATATTTCTGGATCATAAGATCAACTTCTCAATCTACTTTGAAATTAAAAAACCATTCCAAAATAAGATTTTATTTATTTTAATTGAATAAGTTTTACGAGTGAGTGTTTAAAATGCAATTCTGTAATTTTTAGTGTGAATTGAATTATTTATGTGCAATTTATATCTGAGTTTTAAATAACACAAATTTATATTAACAGTTTGGCACCGTACATATTTGTGTGCATATACCAAATCCATGTTAGTTGTACCATTTATAGTTCAAGAATGGCTGCACCAGTTTTTATGATTTTTGTGTTTTTGGATTTGCCTTCATTCAAAATAGGATAATACGTATCAAAATATGATATTCTTTAATATAACATTTATCAACTAAAATAGATTAGTCAAAAGTATGAATGCGCATTAGAAGCATTTATCTGAACATTGAGGTCTACTCATTGTTTTGGAGGCGATTTCCGCCAAACACTGCAAGTGTTGGGTGGACCGGAAAGTAATGTCATTTCTGCGCATGTCGATATTTGATTTCATTTGGTAGCTCATTACATACTTGGAAGGCGTGTCAAAGAGATTTTAAGGTTATTGTACCATATTTGCTTCTGAACAATTAAGTGTTAGACTTTTTTGCAATTTGGGGTGAAATGGCCAGCCAAATACCAGAAGAGCATATCCGGCATTGTATGCGTTTTGAGTTTCGCAAGGGTAATACCGCAACTGCTGCGACTAAAAACATTTGCGTTGTTTATCGAAGCGCATTGGACGTTCGAAAATGCCAAAGATGGTTCCCCAAATTCAGATCAGGCAATTTTGATCTCTCGGACGCCCATCGATCAGGAAGACCAACAACATTAGATAACGATGTGCTAAGGGCAAAAGTGGAAGCAAATCCATGTCAAACAATT
>JAWQRO010000424.1:0-39260 GCA_033557835.1 Helochares maculicollis
CCGGTCGAAAATCGCGAAAAAAATGACGATTTTTCGAAACTTTGGCGCCCTCTAGCGGCCGTCACAGGCGACGTAGAGTGCTGCGGTTTATAAATTCTTAATAAGGAGGCAAAAAGCAATAAATCTGTGTAAAATTCACGGCCCTAGGACGACCGATAAAACATTTTACATTTTTACTTTTGTAAGGGGCGATGGCAACAGTTCCGAAACGTTCGAATTCGGTCGACCGCGTCGCGAAGCGGAGTTTTTGGCATCGTTGGATTCGTATCATCGCCGCGAATATAACGGTGCAAGAATCGTCGCGATCGGACGCCAACTGCGGCCTGGAGAGGGCGCCGAAGTTACCGCTTCGCGACGTTGGATAGTTGTCGTCGGGCAACGGTTTTTGGCGATTTGCGGGCCTCGCGTACGTCTCAGACCCCTACTATTGCACATAAAAATGATCGCCTCGACGAGGCGGATCCAACGGTGCCACCCACTACCCTCCACGGTGAGTTTCGTTGAAATTTTTAAGAATTAGGGGCAAAATGGGAAAGTCCTAAAATGGCCGTATCTCGGTTTCCGATAGGAATTTCGCGACGATTCTTGCACCGTTGTCATCTAGAGGTCCGAAAGAACCGGCTCAGGTAGTTAGTTCGCGAGAATTCGCGAATTTAGAACATCATCAAAAAATTCGCTCTCCAGCCCGAACCGCTAGGGATAGAGAGGAACCGATGGTACCGTCGGACAGCCAACCTCCCCCCCAATCCATCGATGCCGGTTCGAGTCGATTTCGCCAGAAAAAATGTTTTGCTAAAAATCGAAAAAAATTTAACCCCCGGGTTAATTTCAGGATTTTCGGGCTTCATCAGAAAAAAATTTATAGCGTCCGAACGAAGAGGGCTAGGGCCGCGATTCTGGTACCGTTGGATTCGTCTCGTCAATGCCCATTCAACGAGACCATCCGGAAGTCGCTGGCTCGAAAAACAAGCGAGCTACGGGGCCCGGAAGGTCGGCCGAATGGAAACAGTTTTTACCACTTTTTTTCCATACCCTTGGTCCTAGCGCGGATTTCGTCGCACCAATGATCTTATCTCGTCAATATCTAGTTATAATTATTTTATGTTCGACCTCGTAAAATCAACGATAACCGAGATATCGGCGACCGGTCGAAAATCGCGGAAAAAATGACGATTTTTCATAACTTTGGCGCCCTCTAGCGGCCGTCACAGGCGACGTAGAGTGCTGAGGTTTGTAAGTTCTTAGTAAGGAGGCAAAAAGCAATAAATTTATGTAAAATTCGCGGTCCTAGGACGACCGATAAAATTTTTGACATTTTCACTTTTGTAAGGGGCGATGGCAACAGTTGCGAAACGTTCAAATTCGTCCTGTCTAGCTCTAGTCAGTTAGTTAGGGCACTTAGATGTTATCAGTTTAAGCTAAGCGATTGAAAGAAAGAACTAGTAAACTTACCGGAATGCTGCTACATTTGTTCCTTCCTCAAGATCTTTTCTGCTCGGCTTGAAGAACTTTGTTCCGTTTTTATTGGTGCCAAAGAACATACATCCTCCAGTGCAGCCGCATCTGCCCATGGATTTATTCAAGTCGGGCCAGAGGAACCAGAGCTTCTTCAGTCGGTCATCGTGGGTTTTCAGGAAGCGCTGCTGGAGCGTATAAGAATTATTTTGTCTTTCTTCTGTGGAAGTGGCCGATTCTATGATCAACGGGCCGAAGTTGAGGGCGCCCACTTCGAGCCACACATCGGAGATGTCGCTGTTGCTCTTGGAGTGGTTGTATTTCTGCGGTTGCCAGACGGTTTGGCGTAAAGATAAGCTGTAGATGACACAGCTGAGCCCAGAGCCGACTTGCTTGCCGTGTAGATTACAAGTGGCTAGTCGGATGGGGGAGACCCATAGCTGTAAGGCGGCCCCTGATTCTACAAGCCAGAAGTCTATGGCATCTATGGCTACACGGGTGAATTTGTATTTTAATTTGTGAGCGTTCAGGTCGTTTAAATCGACTTCAGATTCTTTGTTCGGAACCGTTGGTGCGGCTTTCGCCGATTTGGTCTCTTTAATGCTGGAGCGCTCCTCTCCTTTGTTTTTGTCATCTCTTCCTAGGTTGCTTTTGGCTTGATTGGTCTTAGCCGCGTTGGTCGTGTTGGCGTTAGTTTTGTTCGAGGTGCTTGTATTGCTATTTTTCGACTGCAGGAGGTGCTGAATGGCTTGTTGAACGTTTTGAAGCGGGCTTGTCGTGTTTTGTGTCATGGGTGGTTGACTTAGAGCGATGTCGTCTTTTGGGGATATTAATTCGTTTTCGGTGTCTTGCAGTAGCAAGAGCAGGGTTTCTAAGCAGGCGACTACTGAGTATAGTTGAGGGGAAGTCAGCTTCCCACTTAGCTTTCCCAGTTGGATTTCCAGTAGCCAACCGTATTCGATTGTGTCTTGATCTAGAGACCGTCCTACGTCTGAGAACATCGCATGGCCGCGCACTTGCAGGGAGGAGAGCGTCAGGCGGCCCTGGTTCAAATGTTTGTCTTTGGACGACCGGTTTACATTGTCGGTGACTAAAAGAATTGCTGGGCTGAGGAGCAGTTGGAGCTCCGTTTGGTCGTAGCGCTTCTTCATCTCAAACCCGAATCGCTCGACGAGGATCACCGGGCAAGCAGGGTCTTTCTCCATGCAATTCTTCAAGAGGTGTCCCTGAATGTCGTGCATAATCACGGAAACGTCCACTTCAAGTGGGCGGTAATTCCTGTGGTCGAAATCGTCTTGCAGTTCTAGCGGGAGGTTGGACGTGCTCTCGTCAGTCTTTAAATCGGCGCCGCCGTCGCCCCCGTGGGAGTGCTGCTGCATATCCGTAAACATCTGGTCGTCTCCAAAGACGTTCTCTTTGAAGTTCAGGAAATTTCGTAACGCCGTCCCGTACAACAGTAGAACTGAAGGTCCAATTTCCAGTTCGACCGAGACGGTGTCCGCACTTAGCGTTGTTGGATCGAATTTTTGATGCACCCCGTCCGGGGAGCGCCGGTGGTGCTTTCGCTGATGCGGGAACCGAATGGGTGACAGCAAAATCTCCTCCTTGACAGGAGTGGAAATATCGGCTTGAGGAGTGGGCCCCAAAGGCGGGCACGGGTGGTAAATGTACAAAATGTTGATCGCTCCGATTGGAACCCACCAAAAGTCGACCCACCCGCAACTATTCTGGCAGATATTCCGCCACTTTGGTATAATTTCAGTCTTCTTAGTAGTCGATCCATCCTTCGATCGCACCTTCGCGTGTTTCTCCAACGACAAAACAATGTTGCGGCTCGTGTGGAACTCCGGGATGAACAAACTCAAGTCGATGCTCTCCCCTTGGATGCTAAAATTTAAAGGGACGGTCTCCGGAAGGAATTCGTCGAACGGTAAATCGAATGACAGGTGCAGAAAGTGCGCGCAAAGTGCAATCTGGGTGTTTTCCAGCCTCTGCCGCTGCCCCACGCTGCTGCAATCTATCCAATTATACTGATTGACCAGAGTGAGAAGCTCGCAATGCTTCAACGTCAAACCGAACCGCCACGTATACGGAACGAAATGCAACAAATCCGGCCGCTGCTTCGACGACCAATCGTTAATCAAGTCCTGGAAGAACCACTTATGGTTGAATACTAGGTTTAAAGTCGCTTTGCACCCCGTGAAACTCAACTCCCACAACTGATGGTCGTTCCAAATCAGTGGGTAATGGCATAACAGCGAGAATTCCAACGTTTCACTCACTACTAAATCGCGGAATTGCAGGCTGGTCGTGGCGTCTAAGTGCAGGAGCTGCCCGTTTATTTTAGTTGTGTAGCCGTCTTGAAGAGTGATCCACGGGAGGGTTATTTCTAGGTAGCTACCGGCCCCGACGTTTATGTGCACAGCGTTGGTTTCTTTGTTTTTCGAGAATAGTATGTCGATCGTGGCTTCGTTTTGCATCGAGAGGCGGACGTCGAACGACTGCATCTGACGCTTGTCGCCTGGTTTTGGGGCACTGGTCACTTGCATGGGTAAATAATCCTGGGGGTAGAAAAATTTGAAGAGGTGCTCGCGTTGCCTGTCCGCCCAAGGGCCGTAGCTGAAGTCGGTACCTACAAACATGAGACGTATTGTTTCGATAGAATGATTCCTACGACTTCGATAAAAAAGAGATAATTCGTAGCAGACGCACAGAACGTAAATCTGATTGTTACGAGCCTGACTGAGGTGTATTATTCAGGCCATTGGTTTTGAAACTCAAATTGTTTATTTGTAGTAGTTGATGAAACACATCAACGGCCATTACTAAGCAAACTACGTTTATTGTTTAAGTAAGAAACTTGGAGACACTGACCTTTTCCGCATTTTATGTCAACTCCCCATTGAGGTGGGCTCGCTTCTACAATATCACCGTTAGCTAAGGTGATTAAAACTGGTTCTTCTGGGACTAATCCAGCCTCGTCCATGTAAAAATATAGCTCTACATCGTTAGTGGACATTAAGACAAAGCCTTCTCCCATGTAACGAGGGGGTTCATCAAGCATACCTTCGACAAAAATTGAAATAGTTATGAAGAGGGCAAACTATAAACGATATAGAGCTATGTAGCCATCGTCAATTAGCTGTTCGACTATTCCGAAGAACAAGGTTTTGGAGTTTCTTTACTTGATATTACAACACAAGAAAAATGTATTAAAGCACACAATCATTTATTTTATGAAAGCAACGCATTTTTGGCTGGAAAATTATATTTTTCTGGCTTTCCAGCATAAATTCCAATATTAGCGAATTGACTTGCTGGTTAAATGTAGAATTTTTAGTAAAATTTTAGGTTAGAATAAAAGATTAAGGATATTAGGAGAGCTAAAAATGTCTAGTTTAACTCGATAAGAAGCAATCGAACAATTCTCACCTGTGTATTTAGGGCTAGGTGCTAACATAACTCTAGCGTTTTCAGCTTTGCATTTAGTGAAGTGCATGAACCGGTCCAAAGTGTTAACGGCAGGCTTCGTAGAGTAAACAAAATGCGATTCCTCGACCGTTATGCTCAAAGTAGTCGGCAAAAGCCGGTTCCCGAAAACGATGCGACTCTGGAAAATAAAGGATAATCGCAACGTCAGCTGAAGGCGAGCAAAAAATAACGAAAACACTCACAGATGAAATATCGGTTTTAATAACAGGAATTAAGTCCCGCCAAGTCCTGGCCATGGCCGCCTCTGATCTCTGCTTTCGCATGGAGTTATCACCGCCCGATGTTTCTTCCGTTCTCTCTTGATTTTCGGCGTTCATCACCGACTCATCATCGTTTGGGTTCAAAAAGATCGATTGTTCCAAGCCGAAGACTTTCTGCAGTCTTGCGTACATGTAAGAGCGGTTGTAAACGTGTAGCTCGAGACCGTTTAAAACGACCGAGAGTCGTGTATCCGAGTGGGATAGATCTGATGGAGAACGTTAAAGTCGTAACTGGACGTTTTGTGGTTAGGAAATGATCTTACCTTCGCTGACGTCTTTGGGAACGTAGGATCGCCACCACCGGAAGATCAAATAGCCGTCTTGAACGCGGATGGTGAAGTCGTGCGTGATGTAAACGAAGTCCCTGAACATGATTTTGCCGGACAGAGCGTTCAGCGTGAAGGAGCCCAGCTTGAAGTAGCCCTCGCTTAAGAGAAATCTGTTTACGATCTTCGTGATGATGTAGCCAACTAAGCGGGAGTTGTAATAGGTGATGTAGGTGACCCAGCAGATGGCGAAAACCAAGCTGCAGAGGAGCATGGCGAAATTGGAGTCCATCTCGATGGCCTCGATGGAGGTGGTCACGTTCCAGCTGAGGGATTGGGGCTGGGAGTCCCCCATCGAGGCGTTCACGTCCAATTCGTGCATGGGGGCGAAGTTTGGTTTCAGGAAAGAGGTTAAAAAGTTTACCTGGAGGTTAAGCGAACGGATATTGCAAAGAAAGTGGATTTCACATGTTGTGGGGCGGAGCGCCCGTGGGGCTCCTTGGCTCGTTATCGCGTGCAAACATCGATAAGACTTATTATCATCTCAGAACTCGACTGGGAAGGTTCTAGCACTTAATCGGACTGATATGACGTTCCCCCGTGGAATTTGACCGCCGTGAACCATCTTCAGGTTTTCAGGGCTGATTTGGTGTCTCGTCTTTACTATCTATCCATCTATATACCTACGATTCGTGTTGTTTTTGATTTGACGTTTCCACACCTACGAGGTTACATTCGCATTCAGACCTATGGAGACGGCAAATCCCCAATCGGCGCGTGCTGCTAACTCGTTAGCCCCAATGCGAAAAACAAGGACAGCCTGAGCGACGTCTCCGCACACACCGTAATTTTATCTCGTTTATTTGGATTCAAACCGAAAGGAAGGACGCGGATTACCGGTGATATAAGAGCAGCAATTCGAATCAAACACCGAAAACACAGTTGTTGGGGCAAAATAAAAGATAACAAATAGACTAGTTATTATTTTAATTCGACTGGTGATCGGCATGAAGTGAGGAACGTCATTGCGGGCAATTGCAAACAAGTTCACGCGAATACTAAAATCACCGTCAAAATTACAATAATTTTTGTAAATATAATCTTTAAATGTACATTTTCGGCAAGAAGACGTTGATATGGCTGGATATAAACGTGTGAACTTCTACGAGTTGTGCAGGTTGTGCGCCACTAACCAGCAGAAGGAGAAGACCCACATTTTCGAGGAGGAGGGCCGCAAAATTCAACTACAAAACAAAATCCAGAGTTGCCTATCACTAAAGGTGATTATATTTATTTATTTTCTTAATACCAGAATCAAATATCTGCCGTGACATTATATTTTATCTGTTTATCCATTATGCAGCTCTAGGTGTAGATGTACGTTGCAATTCATAGTCCCTGCATTAGACTATAACTAATGTTTTATGGAACACTCCAGATTTTTAATACAAATTGTATTTGTACCATTTGATGATTTAAAGCATTTTCCTCACGTTATTACGTTGTCTAATACATCTCGAATTACACTCATTATAGTATGATCAATGATTTTATCAAGCGTTTTCCCTCTGATATTTACATCGATGATTAGTATTGTGATGACTCTTTCATTCCATAAGTGCCAGATATTTATTATCATGTTTGGAATGGCAGAGATCCTTCCACTATTGCTTTTAATTACTTTAAGTAGCCAATTAGCGTTTAGAAATGTTGTCTGCAGCAGCAAAATGAATGACTTCAAAGCCTGATAGTACAAGCGAATGAATCATTCCATGCTACGTTTAAACTCTGGCCTGGGGATTTCTCGTTGGACAAATTTCTTCAATCACATGCTCAGAATATATAGAATTTATTTATGAACTTACTTATTTAGAGTTTTAAAGAATTGTTGATTTATTAAATCTTCTGTCTCACCTGTTGCAATCTTATTTTTTACATCAATGTGCGTCGATTTCACAATTATGCAATTGACGCAAAGATTTTAGCAATTATAATTTTATTACCGAGCTCATGTGTTGTGATTGCTAGAAGAGATTTTGAATGTATATTTGCCAACAATTATATCCTGCATTTTTTACACATCCGTTAATATTGTTTAGGCCGATACAATCGATTTTAAAAGACCAACCGAGCCTCGCACTATTCGTATCTCGTTCGGTTGTCCCGAAAATGGGCCACGATCGAACAAACCACGCCAGAGCAAGCTCAAAATTAAAAGACCTGCTTGTTTCCAGGTCTGTGAAAATGACTTTCTCCCCAAAGTCGTGTGCTCCCAATGTCTACGCACTTTGGAAGAGTGTTACACGTTCCGGAGCGAATGCGTCAACTCCGAGTCCATGCTCAGCAGCTACTTCAACAATTTCCGATACACGGAAGACTTCAAGAAGAGCGGGAAGGTCTACATCAAAGACACGGCCCCCAAACAAGGTCTTCAGCCGACTGAGACCGTAATCGCAGCACCGACAGCTACAATAACCCAGATAAATGCAACACAGACCGTGCAGAAACCGCCGGATCCCGTATTCTACGCGGTCCAGCCCATCAATCCCATCGATAAAAACATAAAGCTAGATGCAAACCAAGCGAAAATCATACAGAATACCGCGTTGCATTTAGCGCAGAACTATAACGTAAACGTTAATCAAATCACTTGCCCCACTGTGAAAGCCATAACAACCACGAAACCAGACGGGATCGGCTCTGTGAATAACATAACGGTCAATTCGAACGGCGAGATAATCAACATCGGGTCGATTGCCGACATTGAGGCACTCATAGCGCAAAATATGGTACAAAAGCTCAAGAACCAAGTGAATGTCAATGTAAATAAGCAGGTTCTTCAGGCCAAGCGGGGAAAGACGCCCGATAAGGGCGGGGGGGACGTTGTTATGGACAATAACAGCGTTATTCACATTGATTTGACGGGGGCCGAGGTGAATTCGAGTGGGTTCGAGGGGCAAGGTTTGAAATTCGAGAAGCTGCCGCACATTAAAGCGACCGGGGACAACAATAAGTTCATGTATACGATTAAGATAGACGATGGGAAGCAAACGTTCAACCAGGGCATCGTGTTGAATCCGATTGCGAGTCCGAATTTCGGTTCGTTTCAAGCCCAAGCGGCGGCGGCTATAGCGACGAGCAGTGCGAGTACGGTGGCTTCGGTGACGACGTCGAGCCCTAACATAATTCCCACGTACACCTCGACGATCCAGAACCAAAGCAGCGTCCCTCCGAAAGTGAAAATAACCTCGAACGTCAAGCTGGAGCCTATTGATCAAATGGAAGGCAGCTTCCAAATGCAGGACGTCAAGCCGAATATCATGGTCGTCAACCAGCAGAATTCCATGCCCGGGCGGTCCGCGAGCCCTCCGACTATGATCGCGAACGCTCCAACGGCCATCAACTTCATAAACATGGGATTCACCACGAACAACAATAACAGCAACAACAACACGGTCACGCAAAACGTGAACAGTGGAAATAACCAAAGCAACCCCGTTTCTAGTGAAATAAACCAAAGCAACCCCGCGCCCAGCAACAGCACGACCAACCAGGCCTCGCTAGGACTTGGCTCTATGAACCGAGTCCACGTTTGTGACGTCTGCCAGAAGGTGTTCAAGCGGCGCGAGCACCTCAACCAACACTTGAAGCTCCACACGGGATACAGGCCGTTCATTTGCGAGAGCTGCAACAAATCGTTCATGCGGAAGGAGCATCTCTTGCGTCACATGACCTCCCACAGCGGCCAGAAAAACTTCACGTGCAACATCTGCGAAAAAAGCTTCTCTCGGAACGACAACCTCCTGAAACACAAGAAGACGCACGACAAGCAAGGCAAGTACACGTGCGAGTACTGCCAAAAGACTTTCGTGATGAAGCATTACTATTTGGCCCACAAGCTGACCCACGAACCCGAACAGAAATGCGTTTGGAACGTGCTTAAGGTGTAAACAAGCCCCCGGTAACACACACCCCCACCCCCACCCTTGTTACCCGTGTATTTACTATTTATTCAGTCACTAATTAAGGTATTTATTTTATTTATTTATTTATTCCATCGGACGTTATGCAAACACCAAAGATTTATTTTACGCTAATTCTTAGAGGTTTTGTAACGAACTGGTTTACCTGTGATTAAATTAACTGTAGATTTTTTTTAATGAATTCGTGCCATGAGAACGACTACCTTGATATTATGTCTCCGACGTTCAAATTTTTTTGCAATACACGGATTTTGTTTGTTTGTTAAAGCATTTGGATGCAAATTTAGACGAGGATTAAAAATCTGTACTCTTGTATTGTGTATATAGATATAACGTGACGAAGAGTGTTGAACGATGATATTATTACATTAAGTATAAATCATATCGGCTTGAGTATGCAAATCGGATTCCGTTTCCTCTTTATGTATCGTTTTGTTTCCTCTCGTTTCTTTCCACCAATCGTAGCGTCGTCTTTTCTTTTTTTACTTTAGAGCGATATATATAAACAAAAATAAAATGCGATAGTCAACATTAAAAATGTAAATGTACAAAAATATTTATTGTAGATTATAGTTTTGAATAAAATATTTTGAAGAAATTGTGCACTCCCGTTTTTGTTTCGTTTGAATTTCATTTTCTTTTATTAACATCCTTATATATAAAGTATATACACATAAAACAAGCAGTAATTCGATGCGATACAGATATAAGTGAATGTTGAGTGGGTGCACTGCGGATTTTGTGTTAGATTTGCCTTCTTATCCCATAAATAGTACAAACATTAGCAGTGGTATTAAAGAAAATTAGAAAATCTTCTGCAGGCGCCATATTTTGACATTTCAAATCAACTAGGGACTTTTGTAAAATAACCATGTCATTATATGTGCATATGGAATGAAACAAAGAAACTATTTTCATATTTTATTTACAATAAATTTACCTAGAAAAGAATTAATAATATACACAATTATTTAACAGATAGTCATGGAGGGTCATAGAAAAAGAAAGATAAAAATATAGAAGGATGAAAAAAGATCCCTATTATGTACAAGAAAATGCATCGATTCATTTGGGAATGCGATACCGAAATATAATGATACAAAATTGAATTGATCGTAATTATCATACAGCAATAGCAAAAATAAAATATAAAACATTTACAAAATCTCATTTTACCGACGGTCTCGATCATTACAAAATTAACAGTAACCTTTACTCCGAATCCTCCGCCAAGAGCTTATTGAGTTCTTTCAACCGTTTAGTTCGCTCTTCGGACTCTTTCTCTTTCAGGAGATTCTCCTTTTCCCTCTTCAAATTGAGTCGACTTGAAGCGTTCAGTTCGGAGAACTGCCACGATCCGGCCCCGTCGAACTGCAAGATGTGCGTATGGAATTTCCAGAGCGTAGGTCGATGCGTAATCGTCATGAGCGTGATTCCTAAGTCAATGGCCTGTTGGTAAATGTGACTTTCGACGTCGATAGAAACCGCCGAAGTACATTCGTCCAGGAGGGCATATTTAGGCCTGACGGAAAATTCACGAATGAGTTTCAACACCCCAAACAAATAATGATACAAACTAATAATCGACTAGCATAAGACTTACTTGTGATAGAACAGCCTGGCAACGGCCATTCGTTGTTTTTCACCCCCGGAGAGGATATCCGTCCAATCTTTGACGACATGGAAGCTATCTCGTTCGACGATGTGCTCCAAATAGACCATCCTCATGATTTTCCTGAGGTCTTCTTCCGTCACTTGCTTGTTGATCATATCGGCGTAGGTGTCCGGGTAGATTATTTGGTCTCGCAAGTTACCAATGACCATGTAGGGCCTCTGGGGGATGTAGAACATGGAGTTCTTTGGCGAGTGGAGCTCCCCTCGGTAGACCGGCCACAATCCGCTCAAGATGCGGAACAGGCTGGATTTTCCGCAGCCATTCGGTCCGGTTATGAGGAGGTGCTGGCCGGGTTGGAGTTGAAGCGTCAAGGACGGACAGACGACATCGCAGTTGGGCGTTATGATTGGCACGTCTTTCAGGATGATTTCATAGTTGCTGGAAGGAATGAGTTTGCCATTAGCGACCGGTTGGCCGTCTTTGAACTCGATTTGGTCGGAATCGGTTTTCTTTTCGACCAACGTTTTCTGGTAAACCCCTCGGCTCGCCTCTTCTAAGATGGTGAACATGTTGGCTACCCTATTGGTGTGCCCCGCCAGCTCTACTATGTCCTTATAGCTGGACATGAGGCGCTCAACGGCATTGCCTCCGGTTATCAGAAGGTTCTTGGCGGTCGTGAAGTATTGCGTTCGTTCAGATACGTTATCTTGGACAGCTCCTGAAGCACCCGCTTGGTTGGGCGCTCCTCCGGTGGCTGCGGAAGCGGCCGCTAGGAATACCGGGAGGGATACGACGACCATTCCGGTGCCGGACCAAATGTATTTCATCAGGAATTGTTCCAGCATTACGAACCAAAGCTTTACGCCGAACATATATTCCAGGTGCTGGACTAACACGCGGTAAGCGCTTCGCAAATGGGAGAGCTCCACTTTTTGGCCCCCGTAAAAGGCAATTTCTTCAGAGTTGGCGACGAGTCGCGAATGGACGTGCCTTAAGTAACCCTTTTTCTCGGCCTCTTGCGCTACGAGCTGCCCAAACCGTGGAGAAACGAGTTTGAGCACGATTGCGGAGACGCCTACGACTACGGACATCAGGATGGGCCCTGCTATGACGTTGGCGTTCCTCGTCTTGGTCAGGCTTGCTAAAGCAACCGTCATGAGGAGAATATCGAAAAGTGGTTTGGTGATTTGGCCGTACAAATGGGAGACGGTGCTCGATACGGTTTCTATGTCGTCCGTGAGGCGCTGGGCGCAGTTGTCCAGGCGCCCATCGAGGACTGTGATGCGGTAGTAGCTCTGGTTTTTGAAGTACAGCTTGTAGCTGTGCTCCACGAGCCTCGTGCGGAAATTCAAAGCGATCCGGCTTTCTAAATATTTGATGGTGCTGTTGATGAAGGTGGCTGGGATCTGCCGGAACAACAAAAATCAAATGAATATTTCGCCAATTTGCTAGTTTATATACCGAATTGAAAAAAATTTGAAGTGTCTCCACTCAACTTTCCCGTATACATACAACTACGGCATAAAAATTGCTTAATTAAATAAAAAAGTAGGTTCGTCACGGAAATCTGCGCAAAATCTTGAAAATTAAACACTCTGATTTTGCAGAATAATCCCGACAGCTATGGAAACAAAGCATAAATAAGTCGTGAAACTTATGAATTCTGCATAAAAAAGCCACAGATACGTTCATTGTTTTTGCAACCTTTGTGATTATTAGAATGCAATTGCAAGTTTATTATCTGTATTAATTATGAACGGAGATCAGATTGTTAATTTGTAGCAAAAAAGGTCGTATTTTAGATAAGTAATCGTTTAATTAATATGACAGTTTATAAATTATTGTCATTCGCGGAATTTTGACAGTTCAGTTGCTAACCTTATCTTGTTTAGGATTCTAAAAGTATTAAATTTATACTAATGACTATCTGATATATTGATTATTAAGTCGTTTAATGGTATTTTTTGTCGTCCTTTCAGTTTCATTTCCTTTCGACGACTGATTTTCAAAAATATCACTTTTGTATGATTACAGATGTAGCTTAACGAGCAATTAACTGCGCTAAAGAGTTGTTTGTAGTATCATATTGAGTTTTTCTATACAGCCACTTGTTTTCATTCTATACATACTTCAAATCGTTTATCAACTAAATTTGCAACTCGAATTTATCAGTGGCATTCTTGTTTAATTTATTTGAACTCAATGCGGGAGTGAATATATTTATCTGTTATTATTTTACAATGTTTGCACTTCTTCTGTTTTTAAAGTGGTATTATTGAGCTTGATTCAGTACAATTATGAGATTCGATTGTTTTTTATCAGCTAAAATTAGCATTTATTAGTAAACCAATTAAAAGATTTATCTCGAGATGGTGAAATTTGTATCAACACGTTCATACATTATCATTGCAAGTGGTCAAGATGATAAACTAACATTCCAAATATATGATTTTTATAGCGACACTCGGACTGGAAATTTTCCTGCTTTACTGCGCACTTTACAAATATCAGTTCATTAAAGGAATTTATCGCACCTCTACAAAATTAAATAATAAAACAATCGTTTAACTTTATCTGCTATACCTATTAAAATATCGACTAAAACGCTCAATTATTTGCACGTTTTGCTCTCTTTGTTAAATTGTTTGGTCTCTCCTCGCTTTTAATGATGTGTTTGAGTATCATTTTTTCATCTGTTTTATTAAGTAATTTTGTTAGGTTTAACTTTTTTGAAGATGCGATAAACTTATTTGTATTATTATCGTTGGTATCTGAACGATCATCCATCATATATTTTTAGATTATCAATTACAACATTATATTAAGATGACAAGTTATCAGTTTAGTTTGAATAATTTCGAATAGTTGATATCAAGGAATCATTTGAATTGTCTGGTTGGTAGATTTCAGCTAGATAACAATCCGATTATTATAAAAATAGCTCCATTTTACATATCCTTGTATTCGTATATCAGACTTTTGAGTGTTAGCATTGTATCGAAACAGGCCATTCTGATAACTCATTTTTAAATGTGCACTCTAGGATACTGAAGATACTTACAGCCACAGCGAACCATTTCAGTAATTGATGAATAAAGTTCTTAGGCTCCTTCCTAACTATGTATTTTACGATGGTCCCCTCCAAATTGGCTACGTAAATACTAAGGAAAGTCCTCATGATTAGGAAAACCGTATGGCCTGACAAGAGTATTGTTTCCGTACACACTAATTTAGGTATCATAATCCTCAGTAACTTCACAAATTGCCGGATGAACACTAAGTTTAAGGCCGGGACGTTGGCCTTCCTCGGGTTCTTCGACACCTTCCCGTTTTTAACACTGCTCCCATCGGTGGTCTCCCCCTTCGCCCCGAGCTCGCCGTTAGGGATGGATTTGTTCACCAAGAGGTTGTTGTTCACGCTATCCTGCTGGGCATTCTCCTTGTGAACGAAGCTCTCCACCAGAGGATAGCCCACTTTGAGCCCGTAGGTGATGAAACAGGCGGCCACGACCCCTCCTGCGAGGACATGGCGGGGTATTTTCAGGAACTCCCGGGTTTGTTCAGTCTTGTCTAGGAATTTTGATATCACAGAAGGCATTGTGTTGTTTTTCACTTGTTGATTGATGCTTATTCGTTGCTGCTAACTCCTCGCTGAGCTCTAGCAGGTGACTCTTGCACTTCCTTCGAGTTACTAACGCTTACTTCAACCTGGCCTGGACCGAATTATGGGCTAAAAGTGCTTGATAAGCTAGTGTCGTCTTTTCAAATTCTGTCGAGTTGCTTCAGTCGGTTTTCTTGCGTATCTTTCGGACCATTCTGATGTACGGCTGAGGGAGTGATGCTTGATGTGATGTACCTACGGCAGTAATAAAAGCAATCCATCAATCACCTGCTTCGCTCGGTTATCAAACAGCCAGTTTAAACTACTAAGTTCATTGTTACACAGGAATTATTCGTTATCTAGATGTACCATGATTCATGAATTTTTACAATTTGTAGGCAAGCCATGCTGATATCTCGAAGGTCAACTTATGAGCACAATCTAATCAATGAACAAATCTAACCGAATAATATTGTTTTCTTTATCTTTGCTTTTTTGTGTGTTTTATTTGGCTTATTTGGATTTCAAACATGTCCTTTCATATTTATCGGACGAAATTTATCAAGAAATTTGCAATCGCACACAGATTTTCTGTATCAAATACGGTAGTTGATAAATGTTTAGTTGTGAAAAATATTCAAGAACACTTATTCAAGATTATTACAAAATATATGATATGATGTGGATCGAACTCACGAATAATGAAGCAAATTGTATTTTAAACGAGAAAATTATAATCTTGTAGAAGCACGTAGAAGCGTAGTAATATTGATTTGAGAGCCGAAATGAGAATCTAAGCCGGCTGGTGGACGAGAAATGTCAAAAATATGACAGTTGAGATTTTTATTTAACAATGTAAGAATATCAACTAGTTTTCAAGAGTGTTTCAGACTTGAGGTGGAATAGGCTAGTTGAAACCATGCGAATAGTGGCAAACAATCATGTATGAGAGCCTAAAAACCTTTGATTAGGAATAACGGGTATTAATTTAATATGATTGATTAAAATCATGGCCAAGCAAGATCTGTTGTAAGTGGAAATTGACAACTTTGTTTTATTTTCAACGATCCTGCTTCATGATTATTACAAAAGGAGCATGTTTGAGTGACATGATGTGGAGCGAATTCATGAACAATGAAGCAAATTGTATTTGAAACAATTAAATCTTGTAGGAACAGCCGCCTGGTGGACGAGGAATGTCAAAAATATGACAGTTGAAATTTTTATTTAATCATGTAAGAATATCAACGAGTTTTCAAGAGTGTTTCAGACTTGAAGTGGGATAGGCTAGTTGAAACGTTATGAATAGTGGCAAACAATCGTGTACGAGAGTCTAAAAACCTTTGATTAGGTGTAACGGGTATTAATTTAATACGATTGATTAAAATCATGGCCAAGCAAGATCTGTTGTAAGTGGAAATTGACAACTTTGTTTTATTTTCAACGATCCTGATTCAAGATTATTACAAAAGGAGCATATATAAGTGACATGATGTGGATCGAACTCATGAACAATGAAGCAAATTGTATTTGAAACAATTAAATCTTGTAGGAACAGCACGTAAACGCTTAGTAATATTGATTTGCGAGCTGAAATGAAAATCTAAGGCGCCTGGTGGACGAGAAATGTCAAAAATATGACAGTTGAGATTTTTATTTAATAATGTAAGAATATCGACTAGTTTTCAAGAGTGTTTCAGACTTGAAGTGGGATAGGCTAGTTGAAACCATATGAATAGTGGCAAACAATCATGTATGAGAGCCTAAAAACATTTGATTAGGAATAACGGGTATTAATTTAATACGATTGATTAAAATCATGGCCAAGCAAGATCTGTTGTAAATGGAAATTGACAACTTTGTTTTATTTTCAACGATCCTGCTTCAAGATTATTACAAAAGGAGCATGTTTGAGTGACTTGATGTGCATCGAACTCACGAACAATGAAGCAAATTGTATTTGAAACAATTAAATCTTGTACGAACAGCACGTAAAAGCTTAGTAATGTTGATTTGTGAGCCGAAATGAAAATCTAAGCCGGCTGGTGGACGAGAAATGTCAAAAATATGACAGTTGAGATTTTTATTTAACAATGTAAGAATATCAACTAGTTTTCAAGAGTGTTTCAGACTTGAAGTGGGATAGACTAGTTGAAACCATATGAATAGTGGCAAACAATCATATATGAGAGTCTAAAAACCTTTGATTAGGAGTAACGGGTGATAATTTATTGCGATTAATTAAAATCATGGCCAAGAAAGATCTGTTGTAAATGGAAATTGACAACTTTGTTTTGTTTTCAACGACCCTGATTCAAGATTATTACAAAAGGAGCATATATGAGTGACATGGTGTGGATAGAACTCATGAACAATGAAGCAAATTGTATTTTAAATAAGAAAATCTTGTAGGAACAGCACGAAAAAGCTTAGTAATATTGATTTGCGAGCCGAAATGAAAATCTAAGCCGCCTGGTGGACGAGGAATGTCAAAAATATGACAGTTGAAATTTTTATTTAATCATGTAAGAATATCGAGTTTTCAAGAGTGTTTCAGACTTGAAGTGGGATAGGCTAGTTGAAACGCTATGAATAGTGGCAAACAATCGTGTACGAGAGTCTAAAAACCTTTGATTAGGTGTAACGGGTGTTAATTTAATACGATTGATTAAAATCATGGCCAAGCAAGATCTGTTGTAAGTGGAAATTGACAACTTTGTTTTATTTTCAACGATCCTGCTTCAAGATTATTACAAAAGGAGCATGTTTAACTGACATGATGTGGATCGAACTCATGAACAATGAAGCAAATTGTATTTTAAATAAGAAAATCTTGTAGGAACAGCACGTAAAAGCTTAGTAATATTGATTTGCGAGCCGAAATGAAAATCTAAGGCGCCTGGTGGACGAGGAATGTCAAAAATATGACAGTTGAAATTTTTATTTAATCATGTAAGAATATCAACGAGTTTTCAAGAGTGTTTCAGACTTGAAGTGGGATAGGCTAGTTGAAACGCTATGAATAGTGGCAAACAATCGTGTATGAGAGCCTAAAAACCTTTGATTAGGAATAACGGGTATTAATTTAATACGATTGATTAAAATCATGGCCAAGCAAGATCTGTTGTAAGTGGAAATTGACAACTTTGTTTTATTTTCAACGATCCCGCTTCAAGATTATTACAAAAGGAGCATGTTTGAGTGACTTGATGTGGATCGAACTCATGAACAATGAAGCAAATTGTATTTGAAACAATTAAATCTTGTAAGAACAGCACGTAAAAGCTTAGTAATATTGATTTGTGAGCCGAAATGAAAATCTAAGCCGGCTGGTGGACGAGAAATGTCAAAAATATGACAGTTGAGCTTTTTATTTAACAATGTAAGAATATCAACTAGTTTTCAAGAGTGTTTCAGACTTGAAGTGGGGTAGGCTAGTTGAAACCATGTGAATAGTGGCAAACAATCATGTATCAGAGCCTAAAAACCTTTGATTAAGGGTGTTAGTTTAATGTGATTGATTAAAGTCATGGCCAAGGAAGATCTGTTGCGAGTGCAAATTGACAACTTTGTTTTATTTTCAACAATTATGTCCAAATAACCCATTATTTTTATCACAAAATAATATTGATCTGCTAAGCATTTCAAACTTAATAAACCTTGTCAGAGGATATTTTTATGGTCGTAAATTACCATCAAAGCAATTAGTTTATGTATGCACAAACATATTTACGTTTACCTGCCTGATTACAATGTTTATTTGTAAATAAACCCAAGTTTTGAAAATATTTTGATACTCAGTTCACGTAATTGAAAAATCATTCTTTGTAATTAAGCACGACAAATAGATGTGAAGTTTAAAAGATATAATTACTTTCCATTAATTAATAATTGCGTGAGCTACCTATAAATATAATAATTTAAATCGTTTTCCATGATTCAATCCAAACAAAAACTTGTCCCGTAAATCGTGAACTTAGTGTACATATTGCTAAACTATGTAATATGTTAATAATAAAACGTTTATCGTGGATTTTTTAGTCATAACCTCAAAGGAATGACATATACACATTTGTATTCTGTGGTCATGAGGGGTCATGACAGATCAAAGGTTCCCAGCCTTGTTGATTTCTGAACCATTCGATAAAAGTAAATCAATTTTAAGGGTAGAAAAGTATAAATGGCAGTTTGACCTCCGGATTTTGGTGCAAAATTTATGGATTTTGATCAGATTCTCAGCATGGCCAGTATTGATTATGCAACTCGACGTTTATATGAATAACAATAAATGAACGCTGCAAGATTTTATCACTCTTGATCCATTTTCTAAGCCATTCTTATGCAAGAGTACAGTGAATAAAACGAAGGCAGCAATAAATTATGGACCAAACCAGTACAGATCAGAGATTGGTAGTTTATGAGGAAAACGCGTGACAAGCCGCTGAACCAGCAGACCCAACAGGCTATTCTATAGGTCAGGGTACCGTCCTTGTGTTCTTATTGAAATTAGTCGCCTCTTAGGCATGTACAAGCCTACATAAAATATCGTATATAAAAGAAGAGCCATAGAAAAACAAGTGCCATAAAAATTTATCGCTGCCGCCATTTTTCTTGATAAACAAAAAGCTAATGCCTAATTTAATCAAGTGGCCCATCTCGACAGATCAATCTTCCACGGGCGACTCGAACGTATCGGTTAATTTAAACAAACAAAACCTTGCTGAAGGCGAGGTTCGTTCCTCGTAAAGATGACTGAAAGCTTAGTAAAACTGGTCCTTTGACGCAAATTGTCCGGCAAGCAGGCTAATTAAAATTAAAAATAATTTTTTTCGCTGTGATTAATGATTGGAGGTTTTTTTTGGCGAGGTGCAGGAAATTTATTTGTTGTTTCACAAAATCAATTTTCCGCTATTTTGTCTTGTATCGCTCCCACTCCTCGACTGGTGCACGTACTGTCCTTATGATCATCAATTTCGAATCTGGTTCATGGCACTCCAGATTCAGTACCCGCACGAATCTAGCGAGTCGAGGTTTTTTCGAATGGATGGAGCCCAGAAGGGTCAAATCTAATCGAAACTCGGAGCGGCTTCGCCAAGAAATCCGTGCTAGATTTTAGCTGGGTTATCAAGTTAACACCGAAACTTAACCTCTTGATTATCTCGACGGACGACAAATACGTTGAACCGTCCACAGGTCGTTGTTACTTAATTTCGCACGCGGGCGAAAGGCCAGTGCGGCCCTGAACTCCACCCTCGCGCCAAGAAAATCAATAGGGGACAAATTGACACGCCGACACGCCGGATTCAATCGGAAATAAATATTAAAAGCATTCGCAGAACATCGCTTATCGCGGAAATCGCCAGATTTTTATTTATAACGGGGCGGGACAGGGCTGGATTAGGGAAACAAACGCGCATTACGACCTCCACGGCCGATGCGATTTTTTCATCTGCAAAACGCATGAAAGCAAGGTTAGATTGTTTGTAAGTTGCATAATTCGCGTTGTTTTAACGCAGCTCGACGTTCTTTGTTGTCGAGGCTCGTCGGGAGCTATTCCGTTAAAAAAATTAAACAAATTACCTTCTTGCGTCGCGCTTTTTATGGTATTCCTATTTTCGTGCTGGTCTAGAGGCCACTATTCCAATAAAAAACGGTCTCACTAGTATTTAAAAAATATAATTTTAGGATCACAGAGCGGAGTCGCGATTATCTTATCACCTTTGTAGTTGGATGGGGACTTCTCTGATAGCACGGCACGTTTTAAAATGCGCGTGGTTCATTCTAAGGAGCTCGGCATTACGAATTGCTATTACTACTGTTAGAACAATGAGTCAACAACAAACTACACCTGATGGTAGACGGTTCGATGGTGGTACTCAGCCGAATAGGAATGACGTACATTTCTGCACTATTGGAGTGCGGCTACTACCAAAGGCTGAGAGGTGAATAATTCTCAATGGCTTCGAATGGGAGAAGCCCGGACTGTAGAGAGGGGGGAGGGATTGGAGATCACGCCATGGGATAGTTGCGTCCGTGCGAGTCTATATTTTAAAATAATCGAGAACGCTCGGATCATATTGTCGATCTAAAGTGTAAAATGCGACAATTATTAAAATTGCCCTAATTGCTCCGCTGGGGCAATTAAAACTATCATTAGACGGTCAGACTCGGTGGCGGAATCGAGTTGTGCAATTACAGTACCTGTGCCCGTACGCAAAACCAATTAAACATAATTTATTTTACGTCACTTTGTATTCCGCGAGATCTGAGGCAGGTTTACGGGGCCAAGGCCGAAACGTCGCTAAGAACAGCTTTGTCATAATAATGCCTTCATTATAATTAATATAATATACATCCATACTTATGTGTTTCTTAAGATATAAATGGGGGTTGCACGTATTTCTAGCGAGTTTTGTCTGTCTAGAAGAGACACTTCTCTAACATTTCGTATAGAATTATTATTTAATATTTTTATTTTATTTTATTTATTTTTTATCATTATAATTCAAAAAAATTCTAGAGTGTCTCCGTTCAACATTTCCGTATAAATTAATGTACGACATAAAAGTACCTGCCATTAATAATTATAAAACTACAAACACTTGCCTGAGTGTCAAAACTAAAAGCAAAAGTTTTAATATTCATAATTTACATATACCTCAATGTTTATTTTCAACACATCAATATATTCATAAGGAATATTCAATTTTTTCTCAATACATATATATCATCGGAATATTTTTAATTTTCCTTTATGTACAGTACAAAACTTTGTGTGTAAAAATATAGACACTATTCACTAGTCTGCAATATAGAACGCTTGTAAAAACCCTTTGCGAAGGCTTGAATTTTAAAATCTGAATTCACAACTAAAGGAAGGGTCCAATTTTAGAACATTACTTCATAATTAAAAATGAAATTTATGACGGTAAAGTCCCACTTCCGGTTTTCAAATTTACACGGAACTATATGTTATTGCTATATTTTCCATGCTAAGCATTTTTGTAACATTTTTTATTCCAAGGCCTACTAAAATAGGAATTTTCAAAATTATACAAATAGCACTTCCGGTACTCCGATCATGTTGAAAATCTGTATCTGTCAGTTTTTTGCGATATTTAAGATGTTTACGAAATTTCATACCGATAGCTTAATTTTAAAGACTACTTTACTTGGAAAAAAATCAAAACTGTGTAGGTAAACGGGTACTTCCGGTGGTCCTACATGCCTCAAAAGTTGACACAGATCTAATTTTTAGCGATAATGGCCGCACGGCAAATTTCATCGCTCCAGCTTATACGGTCTGACCGCTATCGCATTTACACACACACAGACGACGCCAAAAATGGTCAAAGTGGATTCAGGGGCCGTCAAAACGTGGAGATCGGTCAAAATCTTGAGATCGAATTTTTTCATGATCGCAATACCTTCCTTTTACTATACTTCGTATACTATACGGGAATGTAAAAATGAAATTTGTGATGGTGAAGTCCCACTTCCGATTTTCAAATTTATACCGAACTATTTGTTATTGCTTTATTTTCCATGCCTGGCATTTTTGTAACACTTTTGTAACATTTTTGTAACATTTTTGTCAAATTTTTTATTCCAAGGTCTACTAAAATTTGAATTTTTAAAATTATAAAAATAGCACTTCCGGTGCTCCGATCATGTTGAAAATTTATATCTGTCACTTTTTGCGATATTTAAGATGTGTGCGAAATTTCATTCCGATAGCTCAATTTTAAAGACTACTTTACATGGAAAAATTTCAAAACTGTGTAGGTAAACGGGTACTTCCGGTAACTCTACATGCCTCAAAAGTTGATAAGGATCTAATTTTTTGTTATAATGGCTGTATGCCAAGTTTCATTGCTCCAGCTCATAAGGTCTGACCACTATCGTGTTTACACCCACACAGACGACGCCAAAAATGGTCAAAATGGATTCAGGGGCACTCAAAACGTGGAGATCGGTCAAAATCTCGAGGTCGAATTTTTTCATGATCCCAATACTTTCCCTTTACTATACTTCGTATAGTATACGGGAATGTGAAAATGTAATGTATTAAAATGCAAAAGGGTCTCCACTCAACATTCCAGTGGTCTTACATTTATAGTATATAATACCAGCCAATTTATACGATTAATTAATACAATATAATATTGTATTGATTCACTTGCTTCCCTAGACTTTATAGACGTGTGTATTTCGTAGTGATTTATTCCAATCCGACGAGGGATGAGCGAGCGAAGCGAGCGAATCCCGAGTAAGCGAAGCTTGCACGGTTCGTGCTTTTCCATTAGATCTACATTTTTAAATCCAAAGGAATTAAAACAAAGCCGCTGAATTTGTTTTTATTGGACTGCCTCGACAAGATCGAACGAATTCTGAAACGAAACAAATGATTTACAGCATCTATGTATTCTGAAGAGTAAAGAGGAGATATATCTGATGTTTTACTAATAAATGTAGACCACGTGTGGTTGTATTAGTATATTTAGTGACTGTTTTATACGCATAAAAATAGCACTTCCGGTGCTCCGATCATGTTGAAAATTTGTATCTGTCAGTTTTTTGCGATATTTAAGATGTGTGCGAAATTTCATTCCGATAGCTTAATTTTAAAGACTACTTTACATGGAAAAATTTCAAAACTGTGGAGGTAAACGGGTACTTCCGGTAATTCTACACGCCTCAATAGTTGATAAGGATCTAATTTTTTGCTATAATGGCTGTATGCCAAGTTTCATTGCTCCAGCTCATAAGGCCTGACCGCTATCGTGTTTATACACACACAGACGACGCCAAAAATGGTCAAAATGGATTCAGGGGCAGTCAAAACGTGGAGATCTGTCAAAGTCTCGAGGTCGAATTTTTTCAGGATCGCAATACCTTCCTCTTACTGTACTTCGTATAGTACACGGGAATGTAAAAATGAAATTTATGACGGTAGTCCCACTTCCGGTTTTCAAATTTATACGAAACTATTTGTTATTGCTATATTTTCCATGCCTGGCATTTTTGTAACACTTTTGTAACATTTTTGTAACATTTTTGTAACATTTTTGTCAAATTTTTTATTCCAAGGTCTACTAAAATTTGAATTTTTAAAATTATAAAAATAGCACTTCCGGTGCTCCGATCATGTTGAAAGTTTGTATCTGTCAGTTTTTTGCGATATGTAAGATGTGTGCGAAATTTTATCTCGATAGATTAATTTTAAAGACTACTTTACTTGGAAAAATTCAAAACTGTGTAGGTAAACGAGTACTTCCGGTAGTCCTACATGCCTCAAAAGTTGATACGGATCTAAATTTTTGCGATAATGGCCATATGCCAAATTTCATAGCTTCAGCACAAATGGTCTGACCTCTATCGTGTTGATATACACACACAGACATGCTAAAAATGGTCAAAATGGATTCAGGGGCACTCAAAACGTGGAGATCGGTCAAAATCTCGAGGTCGAATTTTTTCATGATCCCAATATTTTCCCTTTACTATACTTCGTATAGTATACGGGAATGTAAAAATGTAATGTATTAAAATGCAAAAGGGTCTCCACTCAACATTCCAGTAGTCTTACATTTATAGTATATAATACCAGCGGATTTATACGATTGATTAATACAGTTTTATATTGTATTGATTCACTTGCTTCTCTAGACTTTATAGACGTGTGTATTTCGTAGTGATTTATTCCAATCCGACGAGGGATGAGCGAGCGAAGCGAGCGAATCCCGAGTAAGCGAAGCTTGCACGGTTCGTGCTTTTCCATTAGATCTACATTTTTAAATCCAAAGGAATTAAAACAAAGCCGCTGGATTTATTTTATTGGACTGCCTCGACAAGATCGAACAAATTCTGAAACGAAACAAATGATTTACAGCATCTATGTATTCTGAAGAGTAAAGAGGAGATATATCTGATGTTTTACTAATAAATGTAGACCACGTGTGCTTGTATTAGTATATTTAGTGACTGTTTTATACGCATAAAAATAGCACTTCCGGTGCTCCGATCATGTTGAAAATTTGTATCTGTCAGTTTTTTGCGATATTTAAGATGTGTGCGAAATTTCATTAGGATAGCTCAATTTTAAAGACTACTTTACATGGAAAAATTTCAAAACTGTGTAGGTAAACGGGTACTTCCGGTAATTCTACATGCCTCAAAAGTTGATAAGGATCTAATTTTTTGTTATAATGGCTGTATGCCAAGTTTCATTGCTCCAGCTCATAATGTCTGACCGCTATCGAGTTTACACACACACAGACGACGCCAAAAATGGTCAAAATGGATTCAGGGGCACTCAAAACGTGGAGATCGTTCAAAATCTCGAGGTCGAATTTTTTCATGATCCCAATACTTTCCCTTTACTATACTTCTTATAGTATACAGGAATGTACAAAATGAAATTTATGACGGTAAAGTCCCACTTCCGGTTTTCAAATTTACACGAAACTATTTGTTATTGCTATATTTTCCATGCCTGGCATTTTTGTAACATTTTTGTGATTTTTTTATTCCAAAGCCTATTAAAAGTGGAATTTTCAAAATTATAAAAGCAGCACTTCCGGTGCTCCGATCACATTAAAAATTTGTATCTGTCAGATTTTTGCTATATTTAAGACGTGCACGAAATTTCATTCCGATAGCTTAATTTTAAAGACTACTTTACTTGGAAAAATTCAAAACTGTGTAGGTAAACGGGTACTTTGGGTGGTCCTGCATGTCAAAAATGGTCGAAATTAATTCAGGGGTACTCAGAACGTGGAGATCCGTCAAAATCTCGAGGTCGAATTTTTTCATGATCCCAATACCTTCCCTTTACTATACTTTGTATAATATACGGGAATGTAAAAAATCATTTCTTATTGGTGCGCCTAAACTATGAAGGCGTTAATAATCTACCTTAGGTTAATTTGACGAAGAAACACAGACTGAATATATGAAGAAATGGTTTCCTTTTGCCACAAGTAGACTATTAATCTGCAATAAGTCGCTTTCTTCATATTAAAATTATTATAAGTTGGGGATATGACCGTATTTCAGGGTATTGCCATTTGAAAATAATGCATTGGCCTCATCATACTTTAAGTCTCTTTACATAACGAGACTATTTATACGAAATTGGGACTATCTTGCATAATGCACCCGAATTAAAAACTACGCTCAGAGGAATAGCGCGGCCCAGAAATTAGGAAGTAGGTATATATGTTAGTAATTATGCACCAATAAGCGCCTTGAGAGCACCGATGAGATTATGTAACGTTTCCGCGTTGTGCGAAAAAAGCGGACACTCATTCGAAAGCCAATGACCGTCATGCGTCAGTTTCTTTGTCCGCGGCGAGAAGAGAAAGGTGCCACTTGAAAAATAAGCAACGGCGAGGCCCGAAGAGCACAAGAAGTTACGCTATCATTTTTTCTTCTCGCCGGCTCCGGTTGTTAAACATCATGTAACCATATCATAAGCGGCCGAGTTACGTAAAAAGACCGAAGAAAGTCAGTGTTTGTATATCGGCGAATGTATTGCGCAACGAGCCCTGAGGAGCACTCGAAAATATCGAAACACTTAACAATCCCGCGTTTGTTTACCTACGCAACTGTCCGCGGAATACGATGTAAATTCCATTAAGTAAAGTCCACTGAGCGTCACACAGCGATATTCAAGCACCAGCACCGCTAAATGCATACATTGCCAATACCTGAGCGAATGACCGCTCCGGAGACAATAAAAACATAACGTTTAAATAATCGCAGTTTAGTCAAATTACGAAGGAGCGATGCCTAAACGGGCACTTTCATTGCAAAATGCATTGAGCATTGAACTTAATGCAACTTTCTTTCAAGATATTATAAATATTAATGCAACTTTCGTTTTCGTGCGATTCACATTGCAGTTAAAGAAGCGCCTCGCGGCTGTACGAGCACCGCCGTGGCGATTCGTTGGAACGTAATGATCATCTTTATTGTTTCAGATGAAATCGAAAGTTGCCGCTTATTGCAACCAACAGGAAACTCATCTTCGAAGTTAGGCAATAAAAGAATGCGCACCTTATTCCTCAACGTTTTCGCTTCAATTAATTAAATACAGTTGTTTTCATCCGCCAGGTAAACACTCCTCTGAAGAAGCCTATAAAGCGACTGTTTCATAGTAATTTTCGAAAAGCTTTTCGTCGTATCAATCGAAATTGAGATCAAATTTGAAGATATTAAATAATGAAGAATTGAAATTCTGCTGAAAATCAAGTAGGTGTGTGATTTTTGACAGAGTTGTAGATCAACTTTCTGAGTAGTGCTAATCAAGGTGCAATAGAGAATCGGAAATGTTCCCCAATCTTCCGGTGGGAGACTCATTAACATATTAAAATGTAAATTTCATACTTTGTAGGACGTGGAGCCGTTCAGGAAACCTATCAGGAAGTAGGCTGACTGCAACTATGACAAGAAACAGTTGAATAGCGAGTGAAACCCATCAAACATTTTTATAGCTGCAGCAACGACCGGAAAAATTTCTTCGATTCGATAGGAATGTGGAGCTGCAGATAACATTTAATTACA
This sequence comes from Helochares maculicollis, assembly GCA_033557835.1. Classification (NCBI taxonomy): domain Eukaryota; kingdom Metazoa; phylum Arthropoda; class Insecta; order Coleoptera; family Hydrophilidae; genus Helochares; species Helochares maculicollis. The sequence continues at coordinate 27,240 of JAWQRO010000424.1, forward strand.
GGCTAGTGCTCAAAGGGAAGTTATAAAATTTACCTGGAATTAATTAATGCATGAAATCGCTTAATCTGTGCAACGCTAGAAATTAGCGGCCTTCAATAACGGTGCATCTAGGATAATCATACATCTTTTCAGTCAATTTCTTGCTGCACAAAGCCTACAAACTGCAAGTCCTCTGTTAATCGTGGGAAGGAAAGTAACACACGGTGTGATAAATTGCAATCGCCGTTCGAGCGATTGATTGACCGATCATGCAGCTGTTGTCAGAAATTTTTGAACCTACTCCCTCAGTTGGTTTTTAAACCGCAATTTAGATTTCGAATTTCCAGATACAATCGAATATCTCCACTTGCAAGCCAAATAAACGAACGCGAGCGTTTGTGCAAACGGGGAAAGTACCTGGAAAATGTCGAGCGCCCCAAGGGCCTCGCAAACTCAGTTAATCCCGCCCTGAGGCACGTGCAGGCGCTTTTACTGAAAGTAAAAGCCGCGGCCGTTTTTAAAAAACGTACTAAACATACAAGTACGAACGCATTTTATCGCGGTTTTACGATTTATTAATTAAACAAGCCAGCGGTGCTCGCTATGTAAAAATATCCGATTTCTATTTTCTATCAACCAGAGTTCGTATTCGGATTTACGATCGATTAAAAAGGACATAATTGCTTATATTTGCAAGTATTTGTTCGATTTTAACGAGGTAGACTCTTGTACGACGTTTCTAGGATGAATTAATTCCTTTGCGATAAAAGAAACTGTTCGTGCGGGCAAGCAGGTCAACAGGTATGAAAATGCTTCGTTTCCTTATAAAAATAGGTTTATTACTTCTATTGAAGATGCGGGTAACTGTTTATAAAACAGCCGCTAAATATACTAATACAGCCTCACGTGGTCTACATTTATTAGTAAAACATCAGATATATCTCCTTTTTACCATTCCGAAAACATAGGTACTATAAATCATTTGTTTCATTTCAGAATTTGTTCGATCTTGTCTAGGCACTCCATTGTATACACAAAAACAACAGCATCCGCGGATTTGTTTTAATTTCTTTAGATTTAAAAATGTAGATTTAATCGAAATCACGAACCGTGTAAGCTTCGCTTACTCGGGATTCGCTCGCTTCGCTCGCTCATCCCTCGTAGGATTGGAATAAAGCATTACGGAATACACACGTTTATAAAGTCTAGGGAAGCAAGTGAATTAATATAAAATTGTATTAATCAATCGTATTAATCCGCTGGTATTAAATACTATATATGAGTGAATCAATACAATATAAAATTGTATTAATTAATCGTATAAATTGGCTGATATTATATACTATAAATGTAAGACTACTGGAATGTTGAGTGGAGACCCTTTTGCATTTTAATACATTACATTTTTACATTCCCCTATATTATACTAAGTAAAGTAAAGGGAAGTTCTTGGGATCATGAAACAATTCGATCTCGAGATTTTGGCCGATCTCCACGTTTTGAGTGCCCTTGAATCCATTTTGACCATTTTTGGCTAGTTTGTGTGTGTATGTAAACACGATAGCGGTCAGATCGTTTGAGCTGGAGCGATGAAATTTTTGAGGCATATAGGGCTACCGAAATTACCCGTTTACCTACACAGTTTTAAACTTTTACTAAGTAAAGTAGTCTTTAAAATTAAGCTATTGGAATGAAATTTCGTACACATCTTAAATATCGCAAGGAACTGACAGATACAAATTTTCAACAAGATCAAAGCACCGGAAGTGCTATTTTTATAATTTTGAAAATTCAAATTTTTTAAGCTTTGAAATAAAAAATGTCACAAAAATTTTACAAAAATGCTAAATATGGAAAATATAGCAATAACAAATAGTTCGGTGTAAATTTGAAAACCGGAAGTGGGACTTTACCGTCATAAATTTGATTTTTACATTCACGTGTACTATACGAAGTATAGTAAAGAGAAGGTATTGGGATTATGAAAAAATTCGTCCTCGAGATTTTGGCAGGTCTCCACGTTTTGAGGGCCCCTGAATCCATTTTGACCATTTTTGGCATGTTGTCTGTGTGTGTGTAAACACGATAGCGATCAGACCGTTTGAGCTGGAGTAATGAAATTTGGCATACGGCCATTATCGCAAAAACTTAGATCTGTATCGACTTTTGAGGCATGTAGGACCACCGGAAGTACCCGTTTACTTACACAGTTTTGAAATAATTCCAAGTAAAGTAGTCTTTAAAATTAAGCTATCGGAATGAAATTTGACACACATCTTAAATATTGCAAAACACTGACAGGTACAAAATTTCAACATGATCGGAGCACCGGAAGTGCTATTTTTATAATTTTGAAAATTCCAATTTTAGTAGGCTTTGGAATAAAAAATGTCACAAAAATGTTACAAAAATGCTAAATATGGAAAATATAGCAATAACAAATAGTTCGGGGTAAATTTGAAAACCGGAAGTGGGACTTTACCGGCATAAATTTAATTTTTACATTCCCGCATACTATACGAAGTATAGTAAAAGTAAAGGAAAGGTATTGGGATCATGAAAAAATTCGACCTCGAGATTTTGGCAGGTCTCCATGTTTTGAGGGCCCCTGAATCCATTTTGACCATTTTTGGCATGTCTGTGTGTGTGTCTGTAAACACGATAGAGGTCAGACCGTATGAGGTGGAGCGATTAAATTTGGCATACGGCCATTATCGCAAAAACTTAGAACTCTATCAATTTTTGAGGCATGTAGGACCCCCGGAAGTACCCGTTTACTTACACAGTTTTGAAATAATTCCAAGTAAAGTAGTCTTTAAAATTAAGCTATCGGAATGAAATTTGGCACACATCTTAAATATTGCAAAACAATGACAGATACAAAATTTCAACATGATCGGAGCACCGGAAGTGCTATTTTTATAATTTTGAAAATTCCAATTTTAGTAGGCTTTGGAATAAAAAATGTCGCAAAAATGTTACAAAAATGCTAAATATGGAAAATATAGCAATAACAAATAGTTCGGTGTAAATTTGAAAACCGGAAGTAGGACTTTACCGGCATAAATTTAATTTTTACATTTCCGCATACTATACGAAGTATAGTAAAGGGAAGGTATTGGGATCATGAAAAAATTCGACCTGGAGATTTTGGCAGGTCTCCATGTTTTGAGGGCCCCTGAATCCATTTTGACCATTTTTGGCATGTCTGTGTGTGTGTCTGTAAACACGATAGAGGTCAGACCGTATGAGCTGGAGCGATTAAATTTGGCATACGGCCATTATCGCAAAAACTTAGATCTCTATCAATTTTTGAGGCATGTAGGGATACTGGAAGTACCCGTTTACCTTCACAGTTTTGAAATTTTTCCAAATAAAGTAGTCTTTAAAATTGAGCTATCGGAATGAAATTTCGTAAACGTATTAAATGTCGCAAAAAACTGACAGATACAAATTTTCAACATGATCGGAGCACCGGAAGTGCCATTTTTATAATTTTGAAAATTCCAATTTTAGAAGGCCTTGGAATAAAAAAATTTACAAAAATGTTACGAAAAGGCTTAGCATGGAAAATGTAGTAAAAACAAATAGTTCCGTGTAAATTTAAAAACCGGAAGTGGGACTTTACCGTAAATGTAATTTTTTAGTTTATGTTCTAAAATTGGACTCTTCCTTTAGTAATGAATTCACATTTTAAAATTCAAGCCTTCGCAAAGGGTTTTTACAAGCGTTCCATATTGCAGACTAGTGAATAATGTATATATTTTTTACACACAGAAGTTTTGTACAGTACATAAAGGAATATTAAAAATATTCCGATGGTATATATGTACTGAAAAAGAATTGAGTATTCCTTATGAATATATTAATGTGTTAAAAAGAGACATTGAAGTATATGTAAATTATGAATATTAAAACTTTTGCTTTTAGTTTTGAAACTAGGGCAAGTGCTTGTAGTTTTATTATTATTAATGGCAAGTACTTATATTACATACATATATTTATACGGGAATGTTGAGTGAAGACACTCCAGATTTTTCTGTTTAAAAAAACGTTTCGCGTACGCCATAATTTCCCGTTTCACCGGACGTAGTTTTCCATGTTTCCAACTCGCTTGAACTGTTTTAATTCTTGTTTTCGTTTTTGATTATCCTTTGAGAATCAGCATCCCTCCAAACTGGTGGAGTAAAATATCTTTAAAACTGTTACAATATTGCAAAATCGAATCATGCCACATTTGAGGCAATTCATGTTTTGATTCTCGTTTAAAATTAAAGTGGTACGAAAAATGGCAATGCCATTAAGGAAGCAGCTCTATGTAATTACCATCAAGAGTAGTTCTCTTAGTGAGATTGTTTTTTTTTGCTTTTTCTGCTCTCTTGTATAGTTATAATGGACAGTATGATTAGGGGCCCAATAATAACCGCCTAGTTTAAATAGGACAGACATAGCATAGGCGGTGTCTTGCAGCATCGTTCAAAGAGCTATCAGCAAAGGATTATTAGCTAATAAGTAGTTCGATGTTTATATATAACTGTTCAAAAATCTGATAATGAATGCCATAAATAATGATAAAAATGATCCTTTAAAAAAAATGAAAGTGAAGTAGAAGTAGTCTGTTGTATTGTTAAAATAGTCCTTGATTTGCAAGCATTGTAAACGCTGCTTTAAACTGTTTTTATAGCAAATACAGTTAAAAAATGTGATAAGTAAAAAAAATATAATAGTGACGCAAAATCGAATTTTAAAGCATTCCTAAAATAGCCGTTTCTCATTGGTCGGCCACTACTCAGATGAACCAAAAGTCCCTAAACACGTCCCACTGTAAAGTAAAATTCCCCAACTACCACAGTTTGAGGTTAGGTCGACGTGAATTCTCCAAGCGAAAATAAAAATACATGCGAAAATATCAAAGTAAGTTACGCACTGCACACAGTCAGCCTTAAATAAATTCAAACTATCGATTCACACCATAAAATGTCCGTTTAGGACAACAAAATGTTCATTGCTTTTTTTGTCGATCCAGGTTCTGAAGTAAAGGGCCCCCGGACGATGCACAGGCCTATGATTTGCGTTTAAAAGGACCCGCTTTGGCAGTTTAGGTGCAAAATGCGGGAAAACCCCTAATTGACTTAAGTAGCAGGCTGTATTTGTTTACATTTTGAGTGGCTATCACTAAGTAATCGAATAAAAACTGCCTAGAGACGTCAATATTAATGCTTAAGTCTGTAGGAGCATAGCTTAAACCCTTGCTTACTGAAACTACGAAATGACTGAATCAACCTCTGATGTTAAGCTCGAGTCATTCGATCCGAACGCCCAAAACGGGGATCCAGCTCACGATTTGAAGATCGTCAACTTAAAGAGCGAAGTCCTTGAGCCAATCGAACCGGGTACGAAGCAATTTTGGGTAGAAACAGATGGTTCTTTGCCTGATCAACCAGAGGACTACAAACCCGAGCTTGTCGATAACTGCTTGGACGTCCAAATTAAAATGGAGACGCAGGAAGACACGAGCGGCGGAAGCCCAGCCACCGGGAAAGACAATGGTGAATCCATGGAAGAAACTGAGGACTCGATACGAAAACTCGTTACGTCCCTGGAATCAAACGATGAGAAGAAACCGAGCAAGACGAAACGTAGCGCAGCCGAGCGCAACTTCATCTGCGACGTCTGCAATAAATCCTTCATGCACATGGCGAACCTCCGCACTCACATGCGCATCCATACCGGGGAGAAACCGTTCATGTGTAAGTTCTGCAACAAGGGCTTCACGCACAGCAGCGATCTGAAAGGGCACACCAGGATCCATACTGGGGAGAAGCCTTATGCGTGTGAGACGTGCGACAAGCGATTCACCCACTACCAGACACTCAAAGACCACTCCAGGCTGCATACCGGGGAGAAGCCCTTCGAATGCACCGTCTGCGGGAGGTCTTTCTCGCAAAGGGCGCACCTACGCTCCCACATAGCCACCCACATGATCGAGAAGCCCCATATGTGCGAGGTGTGCAGCATGAGCTTCTCCACAAACGGCAACTTGAAGGTCCATTTGAAGACGCACCATTCCGACGAGCAAAACATCTGTAAGGTCTGCAAGAAGTCGTTCCGATGCGCCAAGAGCCTCCAGAGCCACATGGCCATGCACTCCGCCATCAAGCCGTTTATCTGCGAGCACTGCGAGAAGGGATTCGTCCACCAGCAATCGCTTAAGGCGCACCTTAGATCGCATTACGGCCAGGTGAGCATTTGTGTGTAATCGTTACGTTTATATAGCATCGAATATGCGTGCATACCACGTGCATGCAGCTAGATATGAAAATTGCGCCGTAAATTTAAAAAATACACTCGGAAAGAGTAATAAATTAGTCGAGTAATTGCAAGTTTTACCTAGTATTTCTGTTTTAAATAAGGTATGGACGTGCGAGGAATGCGACAAGACCTTCACGGTCAGGCGAAACTTCAACATCCACTGCAAGACCCACAGCAACGAGAAGCCGTTCCCGTGCCAACTCTGTGATAAAGCGTTTGTGGTGAGCGTCAAGTTGAAAAATCATCTGAGAACGCACACCGGGGAGCGCCCGTTTTTATGTACGGACTGTCCGAAAACGTTTGCGCACCCGTCAGGGCTTCGGAAACACCGTAAGATACATTACGATTGGTCGGCTGTGCTTTAATTTCGGTGGTGGGAACTGTTCCATTTCACTAGTTGGCGAGGCGGCCTCCTATTAGAAATTGGAGACGTTTCCATTAGCAGACCTGTTCGTTGCGGAATTTCCATGGGCTACAGTCCATGTACATTACTTGTAAATGTTACCAACAAGACTGGATACTTCTATGGCAAAGCATATGTACATATATTTATAAAAATGAATTTTAGTGATGATATTTGGTACTTGTTTGTAAATATATATATAGAATATTATTTTAATTTTTCTAATATCTATGGATTTTAATTTTTATAAACAGTACTTTGTATTGATAATATTGTATCGAGCAAATAAATCTGGTTAAGGATGTAAGTCGTTCATTTTGAATTATGCATCTGCGGGCATAAACGGACAACTGGGTTTATCTAGTGAGTAACGAATCTAATATGAAGAAACTCCGTCTAATTATAATTATACAGTGAAATAATGATGTAAAAGGAGACAATTTGGCATTCTGATGAAGGATTAAATAGTGTTGTTAGCTCAAACGCCACGTTTAGTACAAAATGAGTTTGCAGGCGTTCAATATGTAAATAAATTAGTTCTTTACATGATTAAAAAGCGCCGCTTCTTCTTATTTGTATTTATTATTGTGCAGTTGCTCGTCATTGACAGACAACTTTCCGGCTTCCTATTGGATATCAGGCATATGTCGCCATGGAAACACGTCTCGTCGAGGTCCGAAGATTGTTGTTGCCAACAGAATTTGCAAGCGTCATCTAGCGGCGAATTCAAAAATGCATCTCATATTCATGAGCGCGCTAAAAAAAGTTGGAAAATTAATTTTATGGACTAAACTTACAGATACTGCGCTACTACCTAAGTGTTTTATGCCCCCGAATTAACCAATCAAAATAAAGAAAATGTTTTGATGTTTATTCTAAGTTTAATTTAAAAGCGACACCCTTACCGCAGGCAAAGCGTGCATTTAACGGCGTTTAACTTAAAAATTTCAGTTGGGGATGTTCGAGGACGGTCGAGTTTGGGGCGGCCGAAATTCCTAGAATGCCTTAATTAAGTGGATCGCTCAAATTAGACATAATTCTGACAAAATTGACGTTCTGGCCTCAAAATTTCATTTGCGCCAATTTTTCCTCTCGTTAGTGCAGCAAACCGAACTATTCCATTGATAGAGGACGAAAACTGTTTGATCGATAAATTCAAATTATTCCCGTTGCTCCGCTTCCGACCAACGAAAATGGCCAGCACCGCTTCCAAAATGAACGTGAGCTGCGACGAAGACACCAACGGCACCACGAAAAACCACAAGATCTCCGTCTCCATTTACAACCCGACGGAGAAGATCAAAGCCCAAGGAGGGGCGGAGATAACAGTCAAGGAGTTCCTGGACTTCTTGAAGACTGCTTATCAAGTCCAGGATAACATAGAAGGAGTTCTCATAGAGAATGGGATGCCAGAGGCTGTGGATTGGATCCGGCTGAAGGAGAGCGAGCTGGTGAAGCCCAGGAACGTGGCGATTCAGACCTCCGAGTCGAAGATGAAGGCTCTGGAAGAGAAAAAAGGTAAGGTACGTACGGACTTTGCGGCCCAACTTCAAAACTTTCCTTAGTATGTCACTTAATCGCTTAATTGATGGTGATTGAATTGGTTAAGCGAGCTTAGACCTTGGCCGGAGAAAATCTGACGCGTCCAATTCTTCAGAGTCGGATCCCTTGAAGCGCAAATTGAGCGAGGTGCTTTCCGAAGGCCTCCTGGACTCAGTTCTGCCCTACATGGTTCCCGCCAACGTCCCGAAGAAGTCGACGACTTCAATTACAAAGTCTGTGGAGAAGCTGAGCGTCCAAGGCAGCAAATCCAGCAGCGAAAACTTGGCCAGAAGGAAATCCAGCGATTTGTCCTTGAGTGCCAAAACCATCCCTCTAAAGGACGAGTGAGTACCTTACTTAAGAACTTAAATTTAGAGTAGCTCATTTCTGCATTTTGCAAAGCTCAACCAAAGCACATAATACACATAATGCTTAGTCAAGGCGACTTCTTTGAAGTTGGTGTCTGAGAAAGGAATGAATGACCGTGGCCATTTTGAGATTAGTAACAACGAAAACTAAATTTTTATACTTTCTCCACAAACGTTTGAAATTTAGGAACGAAAGCTTTTAAATGAAGCAATCAGAGAAAAACTATTTGAAAGATATGGAAAAAGAAATAATTGCAATTATTGTTTTAAATATATATTTTTATTGTTTTACATTATCTATTATACATTAATTACTCTTTAGCAGATCGTTTTAAAATTGTGAACACTCTAAATCGAACAAATCAAGTGTTAAATACTGTAAGGGAAATTGAGAACATGGACTCTCAAATCTAAGACATTTTAGCGAGTTTTAATTGGTGGCCAACGTTTACGTCTGCAGCTACCGAATCTAATTTTTCAAAAAACATTTCTTCTAGTTTTATTACATATAATACAAATGCATAAGCAGGTACAACACACTTGCCATATACTTTTCATCTGTGGCATGGAAACTTCTGAGATGAGCAAACAAATTTGTTTCATCTAAATTACTCAAACAATCATTTTTACACGTCTTGCATGAATATTGTATCAATCATTTGTTGTTCAAGTACCCACTAATATACACACATTTGTTCATTGTAGGTACATCCAGGTCCCTGTTATCAGCAGTATGTAATGCTAACACATTTGTATTACTAGTCGAATCATTTGTGATGGTAATACTTAACCGTTCTGTCGTTATGGCCAATATTGGTCGTAGCGCAAGGCTTATATCATCTAAGCAATTTGCATCTTCAGAATGTTCAAACTCTTGCAATAAAAATAACTTTTTAAATGTCTGTGTAAATTGTCTAGCTGCGGGTTTTGTTGCATTTCCACTGTTGACGAATTGTTCCAAAGACATTTTCAATAGGATCGGAATTCAAACGACGGGTAACTAAATCCCCTTTTCCCATTTCTTCCCAAAGTTGGACGAAGGGTTGTTATAACACAACATTGCAAAAACTCCGTTTGCCTGGTAACATCTTCGCCACCTCTTCTCATTACTTGCATATTTTATTTTTCATTTCTAACAGAAACGTTATATTTCAGGGGTCCCAAACTTGCCATTGTATGAATTCACTACATCAAAGAAAGTATTCCTATTTTTAATAAAACTTATTGTTCGTATAGCTCCTTCCGGACGTTGTCTAGATGCTAAAAACTTCCGTGCCAAGAGCCACACTCCTACTAAATAGTTGGGCAGCAACACTTTCATTGTTTGCAATCCATTCGGTCCTAAATAAACATCAGACAATTTTAGTGTAAATCTCACTGTTTTTGAGTCATCTAGATCATAAAACGTTTCAAGATGCTCTTTTTTGGTTATTATACGTCCGTAGTTAAAATTGTTTTTTAAAAAATTATTTCTTGTCGCCTTTAGTTGGTGATGAGGATTGAACAAATAAAATATTTTTAAATGATTAACGTAGAAATATGGTTGATCAGTTTGTATCCAAACTTCTTTAGCAAATTTTATACAATTTATACAATCGCTACATCAAAGGAAGAATTCATATTTTTAATAAAACTTGTTGTTCGTATAGCTCCTTTCGGAAGTTGTCTGGATGCTAAAATACTTCCATTCCGAGAGCCACACTCCTAATAAATAGTTGGGCAGCAACACTTTCATCTTTTGCAATCCATTCGGATCTAAATGAACATTAGACAATTTGGGTGCAAATCTGACTGTTTTTGAGTCGTCTAGATCGTAAAACGTTTCAAGACGCTCTTTTTTGGTTATTATACGACTGTAGTTAAATTGTTTTTTAAAAAATTATTTCTTGTCGCCTTTAGTAGGTGGCCATTAACGTAGAAATATGGTTGATCATTTTGTACCCCAAATTCTTTAACAAATTACCTCTAAATCTGTAATTACAACTTTAACTACACGATTAAATAATCGATATATTTCAATATCAACATTTTTAAAACGTCCACTGGACAATTACTTTGCAAAAAAGAGTGTTTTCAATTTACATTTATTCCCTTCAATATTAATCCGATTGCATATTTTGTAGCTTTAAATTGCCCGAAATGTCCTAAATTATGCACCCCTACAATTGTTCCAAAAAAATTTTCAATAGAATCTGAATTTAAACAATGAGTAATTAAATCCCCATTTCCCATTTCTTCCCAAAGTTGTATTAAGAGTTGTTACAACCCAGCATTGCAAACATTTCATTTTCCTGGTAACATTTTTGACGCCCCCTCTTCCCATTACTTGTATATCTAAAAATATATTTTTCATTTCTAACAGAAACGTTATATTTCAAGGGTCCCAAACTTGCCATTGTATGAATTCACTACATCAAAGAAATTATTCATATTTTGAATAAAACTTATTGTTCGTATAGCTCCTTCCGGACGTTGTCTAGATGCTAAAAATTTCCGTGCCAAGAGCCACACTCTTACTAAATAGTTGGGCAGCAACACTTTCATTGTTTGCAATCCATTCGAACCTAAATGAACATCAGACAGTTTTAGTGCAAATCTCACTGTTTTTGAGTCGTCTAGATCATAAAACGTTTCAAGATGCTCTTTTTTGGTTATTATATGACCGTAGTTAAAATTGTTTCTTAAAAAATTATTTCTTGTCGCCTTTAGTTGGTGATGAGGATTGAACAAATAAAGTATTTTTAAATGATTAACGTAGAAATATGGTTGATCAGTTTGTACCCAAACTTCTTTAGCAAACTTTATATAATTTACACCTAAATCTATAATTATAACTTTAACTACACGATCAAATAATCGATATATTTTAAAATCAACATTTTTAAATCGTCCACTAGACAATTAATTTGCAAAAAGGAGTGTATTCAATTTACATTTATTCCCTTCAATATTAATCCGATTGCATATTTTGCAGCTTTAAATTGCCCGAAATGTCCTAAATTATGCACCCCTACAATTGTTCCAAAAAATTTTTCAATAGAATCTAAATTTAAACAATGAGTAATTAAATCCCCATTTCCCATTTCTTCCCAAAGTTGTATTAAGAGTTGTTACAACCCAGCATTGCAAACATTTCATTTTCCTGGTAACGTTTTTGACCCCCCCTCTTCCCATTAGTTGCATGTCTAAAAATATATTTTTCATTTCTAACAGAAACATTATATTTCAAGGGTCCCAAAGTTGCCATTATCTGAATTCACTACATCAAATAAAGTATTCATATTTTTAATAAAACTTATTGTTCGTATAGCTCCTTCCGGAAATTGTCTAGATGCTAAAATACTTCCATTCCTAGAGCCACACTCCTAATAAATAATTGGGCAGCAACACTTCCATTTTTTGCAATCCATTCGGATC